>ML796214.1:616339-656875 GCA_009831015.1 Picea engelmannii
AAGCTCATTAATAGAATTTGCTAATTGATAAAAATGAAAAGAGTCATCTCTTAAGTAGATTGATAGAGTATTGACCCTTAGGTAGACCATCCCCTTAGTTAGACAATACTTCCCTTATATTTTCTTCCTTGGCTCATACAGTGACACAACTCTAAGTTTAGTTACCCCAGGTTGAAAATTTAATTAAGGGAATTAGTGCACATAGAATACCCATCATTTTTGGTGTCGTTGTCGGGGAGTTGTCTTAAGGTAGGAAATAGTTAGGAAGTAGATCATTTATGAACCTTAGCATTAGTTTGGTGGCGGGGGAACTTTAAGATGAGAGGTAAGAACCTGCACATCTCTTATAGTAGGTTCCCCCAAACCCAATGGTAGTTTTTTTTCTTTTCTTTCATGAACAAACCTAGGGACCCAAAGGGAAGATACACTAAAACCAAACCAAACCTTTCGACCAAGGTTCCTTCTAACCTTTTTGGAGGAAGGAACAATTCACCCATAAACTCCACAGACCGATACCAGAAAGTAGGGGTTAGCTCAACCCAAAGAGCTAAATCAGTCTCTGAAGAGACCAAAATAGGGAGCACTATAGATCAGAAAATTGAAGCATCGGTAGTAGTGGGACATGAGGCAAGACCACTCGGGCCTTCATAAGAGCCAACCAACAGAACCTTTGTTTTTTCACCACCATCATGGGACCCTAACTTTGTAGACATTATTGACCTTGAACAGATGAATACTCTGTTTGGTAGTTCAACCAATATAATTGTTTCCCAAGTCGAAACATAAACTTTGGCACCAATAGTCTCAACCGGCTCAAGTAAAGTTCCAGACATCCAAACAACATAAAGACCTTCCCATCAAAGGGATACCTTTTCCAGAAAAGAACCTTGAGATACTATGTTATCTTCAAGGATAAAACCATTTAGGTACTCTCTTTTTGGAAACCAAACCAATATGGATGATCAAGAGGATCAAAACCATGTAAGACATGAGGAGGGAGAAGAAGTTGGAAACCAAACCGAAACCACCTTCGAGTTTCCAATTTTGGATACCACACAGAATGTCAATATGAAGAACATTCCATTCTTGACACTGCCCACCTTTTACGGTAAAAGAAGTGAAGACCCATATACTTTCCTCTTTGAATTCAACATCTTGTGTAGGAGCTACAATTACTTACAAGATGCCAAGAAACTAAAAAATGTTCCTGCCACCCTCAAGGATTCTGCACTAAGATGGTTCATGGGGTTGGGAGAGTCCAGTATTAGGTCTTGGGAAGGAATGAAAGATATATTTCTTAAAAAATACCAAGACTGCTGCAAGTCCAAGGATTCTCGTAATGAAATTTTCAAAATCCAATAGTTAGAGGACGAGAATGTCAAGGATTACATGGAATGGTTTGCTTATATCTCACATAAATCAAAGTACCATGACCTTCTAGATGATGCAGTTAGGGCTCTTTTCCTTAAAGGTATTTCAAAAGAATACCTAGAGACACTTAACCTGATGGCATCAGGTGACATATCCCATAAACCATTTGCTGAAATTTGTGAAATGTGTAGGAATTACTCAAGGAGTAGAGCCAAGACAGGGAAGAGTGTTCGAGATCCTTATAGTAGAAACTTAAAAGAAGTTATTTCAGGTGGTATCACAAAGGTAGAGATAGGGAACCTCTTAGAGAACTTCAAAATGAATATCTTAAGTACAATAGGTTCCCAGTTGGACACCCTAAAGATTAAAAGTAAACAAGAGGAGAAGAATGCAACAACGAGCATATTTTTCCCAAGATGTAGGAGGAAGCATTCCTCAAGGGAATTCCCATTAGATAATATTTCGGTTTGTGGCTTCTGCACCGAAAACCACCCAACTGACATCACTTCCTGGTTTGTTATCCATATAAAGAAGTGGGGATCCTGGGGAGTCCTCTTATGCACCTAGGAGGCCATAGCATTATAGGAGTCATCGTACATACCCGGATCTATAGCCTCAAGTTCTACCTTATTATCAACAACCACAACAGTGGAACTCATCGAGTTAGAAAAACTAGTCTACACAGTATCACCATCCTTGTATACAAGTGTGGAGAGGAGGGAATAACCAAGGAAACCCTCAAGCTCCACCTGTCCCTATGCCCACTCATCCTTACCCCCAGTTTCCACTGAACATCCTGCAAATTTTTCCAGGTTTTGTTCCCCCACCTTTACCTCCTATTCCACAACAACTGAAACAATACCAGAATGTAAGATCCCCAAGACCAACATTATTACCGGCACAACCAATGCCCAACCCTAATAAAAAACTCACTCAACCTCTTCACAATGTTGAGATGCAAGCCTTTCCGACGTATGCTATTTCTCTTGTTCCATTGCAGGAGATTAAACTAAGGTCGGGAAAAGTTCTGGATAGGCAAAAGCCTTCAGTAGTCATTCGGAAAGAATAATAAGAGGAAACCCCCAAAAAACCCACGTACACTAAGTGGGAATATGTTATCATTCCTAAAGACCAGGAACCCAAACTTCCCCAAAATGGATCTTCACAAATTACAAAGGCCCCTCCTTATCCAGAAAGATTAGTGATTGAGAAACCTACCTTTCAACCAAAATTTGACATTTTGATTGAATTAAAGAATATATTTGTCAAAATTCCCTTGCTACAAGACATAAAAAACATTCCAATTTATAGTAAGGTGGTCAAATAATTGTGTATTAAGAAGCCATGAAGGAAGCATAAGGATCCTCCAACAGTACATTTGATAGGAGAACTCTCTGAGTACATATCAGAGCAACCTAGGGTTGAAAAATATGGGAACCCAGGGAACCCCGTAGTAACCATAACCATTAGTAAGGTTCCCATTAGAAACACTCTCATAGACCTAGGGGAAACCATCAATGTTATGACTGTTACTACCTTGGAGGAACTATAGTTAAAATCTCTTCTTAGACTTACCCCAACTATTTTGGAATTAGCAGATAAGACAAAGGTTATACCTGAAGGAATATTGGATGATATCATATTTACATTAGTCTCATGGGAGTACCCAGTAGACTTTATTTTCATCCATTCAAAGGATCCTACCAAAGGGCATCCCGTTATTTTGGGAAGACCTTGGTTGGCCACAACCAATGCATTTATTGGCTGTAGTGAAGGTGAAATGACCATCTCAAATTGACTTTCTATACAAAATCTCACCATATACCCACCAACTCAACCTATCATGGAAAATCTATGGTGGCTCGAATATCCATACAAGAATGAGGACTGGGAAGAACCTGTGTTTCCAAGTGATTATTCATGGGCACTTCAGGAGCAAACAACGAAACATGTGCTAAACCAATTTATTTCTGCTATCACGTGTGTTGATTTTCCACAATATTTTCCCCAATTTGAGTACATGTTTGGGGAATAATTTCATGAACAGTTGGACCCATCGATTTTGTCTTTGACATATTTTATTTTTGAGATAGATGAGTCTGCCACATCTTATACCATGCCCTATGAGATTAGTCCAGGGAAATTTCTACATATAAATTCCGGACTAGATGTAGACCAACAAAAGTAGTTAGTAAACGTCCTTAAAGAACAATCAAAGGAATTTTCCTGGGAATACACTGACATGAAGGGTATACACCCTAGCACATGCATTCATCACATATATACCTAGGGAGAAGTAACACCTATTAGGCAACCCCAGAGAAGGATGAACCCGACACTTAAGGGTATAGTAAAAGAGGAGATACAAATTTATTGAATGTCATATTTATTTATCCCATCTCCGACAGTAAATGGGTATCCCTGCTTTTAGTTGTTCCAAAGAAGGTAACTGGGAAATGGAGAATTTGTGTTAATTTCTGAGAGATTAATAAGGCCACTCTAAAGGATTATTTTCATCTTCCTTTCATTGACCAAGTCTTGGATACCTTGTCAAGAAAGAAATACTTCTCCTTTTTAGATGGATATAGTGGGTACAACCAAATTCTCATAGCACCCGAGGACCAGGATAAGACTAACTTCACTTGTCCTTGGGGCACCTATGCCTATAGGGCCTTACCATTTGGTTTGTTGAATGCTCCTGCCACATTTCAATGAGCAGTACTAGGGATATTTTCTGATCTTATTCTTGATTGTGTGGAGGTATACATGGATGAATTTACAGTATATGGAAATACTTACCAGGAATCCCTAGATAATCTAGAAAACGTCCTTATCAGATGTCAAGAAATGAACCTATCCTTAAGTCATGAAAAATGTAAAATGTTGTTGGCTGAAGGAGTGGTATTAGGACAACACATTTCATCTGAATCGATTAAAGTCAATCCTGCTAAGAGTTAGCTAATCATCAAACTTCCACCCCCCAAGACTCAAAAATAGGTGAGAATATTTCTTGGATATGCCGGATACTACAGGTGATTTATTGAAAATTTCACAAAGATTGATGCACCCATGTTTGGATTGTTAATAAAAGATGTTGATTTTCTTTGGACTGATCAGTGTCAAACCACCTTTGAAACTTTGAAAGCTAATTTATCTGTGGCACCAGTTCTTAGGGGGCCCAATTGGGCCCTTCCATTTCACATAGCCATTGATGCCTCCGATACTGTAATAGGAGGAGTATTAGGGATGAAATAATACCATCATTCCTATGCCATTTATTTTGTGAGTAATAACTTGTCCCCTGTCGAGTTAAACTATATATTTAACAAAAAGGAATTCTTGGAAGTGGTCCAGGACATCGATAATTTTCACCACTGCATCACAGGTTACAAAGTATTTGTACAT
This sequence comes from Picea engelmannii, assembly GCA_009831015.1. Taxonomy (NCBI): domain Eukaryota; kingdom Viridiplantae; phylum Streptophyta; class Pinopsida; order Pinales; family Pinaceae; genus Picea; species Picea engelmannii. The sequence continues at coordinate 621,116 of ML796214.1, forward strand.
ACATATCACTCTACCATTATATTTCTTATGAATAAACCCATTACCAATGGCCGAGTGACTAGGTGGATCCTGTTATTGCAAGAGTTCAATATCACCGTCTTTGACCGACTTGGAAAGGAGAATTTGGTAGCTGATTTTCACACTACAACACTATAGAGTGAGAAGGTCTGGAAATGGTGTATGCAATTCAAAAGTTCAGGTATTACCTACTTGGAAAACATTTTAAGATGTTCACAGATCATTCAACCCTTAAGTACCTAGTCAACAAGCCAATGTTGGGGGGGGGGGGAGAATCTGTCGATGGTTACTGTTGTTTCAAGAATTTGACTTTGAGGTCATAGTTAAACCAGTGAAGCTGAATGCATGACATGATTACTTGTCAAGGGTCACCAATGGCGATGAGCCTACAAACTTAGAGGTTACCTTCCCTAACGCACAATTATTTTTAGTCCAGGTCGCAGATGATTATTTTTCTAAAATTATTGAGTATTTAAGTACAGGGACTATGCCACAGGAACTTAACACCGTGTAGAGGACGAATCTGGTTGTCAGAGAAACTGACTACCAGTTGATCGCAGGACACTTATATAAAAGGGGGGAAGACAACATCTTGAGAAGGTGCATGATAGAACATGAAAGGCATAGGATATCGGTAGAATCCCATGAAGGAATAGCTGGAGATCACTATGTAGGAAAATCTACCGTGCAGAAGGTAATACGCACAGGATTATGGTGGCCAACTATTCATCAAGATGCAAAGGAATGATGACGACAATGCAATGTTTGTCAGAGGGTTGGAAAACCAAACAAATGAGATGAGATGCCCTTACACCCACATGTAATGCTACAAGTGTTTGAAAAATGTGATATCAATTTTGTTGGGACAATTCACCCACCTGCAAGAAGGTTAGGCATGCAATACATCATCACTGTGACATAATACCTCTCAATATGGGTAGAGGAAACACCAGTGAAGATTGCAGTATAGAGACAACAACACACTTCCTATTTGAACACGTGCTCACTAGATTTGGATGCCCAAGGATTCTAATGAGTGACTAAGGCACTCACTTTATCAACAACACTATTAGAGCTCTGATTGAAGAATTCGAGGTATACCATTAGAATTATAGAGAATCCTTAACCATACCATCCTCACGAAAATAGAGCAGTGTAAGCCTTCAACAAGATTATAGAGAATGCCTTAACCAAGATTTGCAATGTCAATAGGGACACCATACCATAGGTACGCCATACCATCCTCACGAAAATAGAGCAGTGTAAGCCTTCAACAAGATTATAGAGAATGCCTTAACCAAGATTTGCAATGTCAATAGGGATGACTGGGATTCAAAGATACCGACGGTACTATGGGCATATAGAACTACCTGTAATAAGTTGACAGGGAAAACACCATTTAGATTGGTTTATGGACAAGAAGCAGTGGTGCGATTAGAATTCTTGGTACTAAGTCTGACTGTGGCAACAATTACAAACATGACAGATCGAGGCACAGTACAAGAAAGGTTAAGTCAACTGATGAGAATGGAAGAAGATAGGATTCTAGAAGGCTTTCACCAAGAAGTATATAAAGAAAGTGACAAATCTTGGCATGACCGAGATATCAAGAGAAAACGTTTCAAGGAAGGAGACCTAGTCCTACTGTATGACAACAAGTTTTTTCAACATCCAGGAAAGTTCATAATGCATTGGTTGGGACCATATGAGGTCAAAACTGTCACAGATGGAGGAGCTGTACAATTAAAGGATTTGGAAGGAAAAAAATTGATGAGCATGATCAATGGGAGTCGAATGAAGCTATACAAGGAAAATCGACCACCCACAACTTGAAAGTTACCGCGCAGTAACAACCGATGTAAAAAAAATAAAATGTTCACATGCACAGGTCACCGGTATGTCCGAAAAGAGAAATCAGGTTCACTAGTAGTGCCAAAAGATAACGAAAATATATGACACAATGCAATAGGTAGTAACAAATGCAGCAAGCAGGAAGTAACAGACGCGGGAAGCAGGCAGTGACAACTGCACAAATCAGACAATGAATTGGGATGAGTCATGATGTCAGTCTTGGGGGCCTATTGGGAACATGCCCATTTTGGGGAAAGGGCACGACATGGAGGAAATATAGTTAGAAGGGAGGCATGCGAGGTGCACATGAAAGAAGATGGGAAAGAAAGACAGCTGGAAGCAAAAGCAGTGAATGAGAGGAAAACACACATGTAGAAAAGGAAAGCGTGCAGGGCCAACATGCAAGAAGACCTAACTATGTTAGGGTTTTGGTAAGATAATGTAATGGCTAATGAGCCAAAAACACATATAAATAGATACCTAGGAGGTCTAGGTGGGAGTTCTTCTTATGGAGTATTACTCTCGTGAGGAGTAACTGGTCTATAACACAACTGTAATCTGATCTAGTCTTCTAAGATATTGAGCTGTAGAGGGTCAGAAGGGTAGATATTGAGGGTTAGATAACAGGCTAAGGATCCTGGTGTGATCTAGTCCACCTCATAATATATCTCGACCCGACTGAGGATGAGTTGTAAAGCACGCGACGCTGTAGTTTTGGAATCGCCATAATAAAAGAGCTTGAGAGCCAGATCTTTGTGGATGTAGCCCAGGAGGGGGTGAACCACGGTAAAACCTGTGTTATGTGATTGAATGTTTGTGTCCCTTTTACTGTCAATAAGTAGGTTTTAGAATGATGTATGAATGAATTAATGGATCTAATTACACTACATGCATGAATGATAATGACAATATATTGCTCTAATAATTAGATAGAATTCACAGTGCGCAATTCACAGATCCCCATTCAGTTCTGGACTGCAAGCATTTGAGAATTGTAGTCACCCATTAGGACTATCTCGGGTGAGACTGCGCAATGCACTCTGTGTGTTGCGCTGCCTTCTGGTTTACCAGGAGAGCTAATGGTTTTAGAGGCTTTGTTGGATCTCCAATAGATTTGAACCTGGGTCAAATCATGTTAAAGGTATAACTAAGATAAGAAACCAACAAGTGGTTCTGTTGCCGGTTGGAACAACATAGGATTGAGGGGATGATATCTGTTGAAGCTCTACTAAAAGAATGGTTGATCTATTGAAAAACTGTTAAAATAATGTCAGATCTGGGACCGAAGTGTCAAAAAGAATGAAAATATAGAAGGGAATGTTTATACCCTGGAGACCCACGAAGGAGGAAATAGAGAGATGGTTGAAAAAAAAGGAGCTAGAGTTTGCGCAACGAGATAAAAGAAACCCCAGAGTAACACCACACAAATATATTGAGAAATATGTGTTTACTGATCTGCATGAAGTATTTTTCTATGATTTTCCACACTTATTTCAGTAGTGGATATTGAGGTTGAAAGACAACCACACAACAAATCAGATACGATAGTTAGGGAGGACCCCAATTCAAATCGTGCAGTTACAACATGTGAATAACAAATTCACTTGACTCAAATATATACACCTGCATAATCCATCAATATTCCTAACAAATATGCCCAAGTAATAACAATTCAAATATTTGCAAGACATTAATTGGACAAGAAAATATTATTTTTGTTAAAATATGATCAATAGAAGTGTATGATTGACAAACTTCCGTGTCTTCACGTCTCAGAAATGAGAAACTAAGTCCCTTCCATCTGGGCCTCCACCACTTCAATCCTCCACCAAAGGCAAGATCATCTAAGAGATACAATGAGATTTTCCATCAAAGAGGGAAGAGCTTGGGGGATGAACAATGCGTTCAGACTTAAAAGGATAAAGAGATGCAGATTCAATATGAAGTGAATAATTTCTCAAGAGTAACTTTGCTGCCAAATTTGAATTCTTCTCCTTCTTCCACAGCTTGGATATGGCCCATTTATAGCCTTCAAATGGAGCTGAAGGGCCGACTAAGAATGTTTCCAGTACATGGAAGGTAAAGGATCATGGATATCATGACATGACATCGAAACCCAATACCATTTTTAAATTTTGGACACAAAACCTGATGTACGCGGACAATAATGGTACAACCTTTGTATACGCATGTTGTATAACTGTTAGGGCACGTATATGTGGAAAAATATGTTTTTATCTCTAGCTATTGCAAAAAGGGACTTCAAGTCTGCATAGGGAAATGGAAAAGGCCTTCTGAGCAAGTTGCATGGGGTGAGGCAAATCTTGCTATAATAGATGCCCCCTAATGTGTGAGGTCAGAGGAGTATTTGTGATAACCGAAATACATTATAATTCCCAGAAGTGGAGTAATGGAGACCCAACTGGACGAAATAGTTGCTCATAAGAATATTACAATCCATAATGACTTTGTACACATGGATTCCAATTTGAATTACACTGCAGATGCATATGGAAAGATACGAAACAACTATTCATGGCCATGAATAGGAAATACAAAGGTAGATACGTGCAAAAGGATGTCATAGTCACAAACAAGGCCCAGTGAAAACTAGTCTCAAAATCAATCTGAAGATATGTGTATATAATGGAGTACAATATGATATCCCACAATCACTGAATTCATATAGGTACTGGTCCAATGAATGATAGAAACAACTTAGGAAAGATACAACTATGAAATGATGTCTTCAAGTCTTCTACAAGTACATTCTTACAAGTGTGAATAAAGGTGTTGAGGTCAAACACTTGAAGAATCCATCGATCATGAGACATTGATGTATTCCCAACTATTGATGGCGAGAAAAGCTTCCACTGATGACTGCAAGAATCTAGGTACTCATAGGACTCTACACATTGTTTCCATAATAGATGAGCTGAAGTCGATGGAAAGATACCTGATGAAAGGAGAGAATTAAGGTATCTCTCATCATTCATCACTAGGTACAAAGCATTAGCTTGATGATTTGGAGGAACCCGAACGAAGAACATGTTCATGAACCAACGACCCTGTGCATCTTTCACATGCACCAGATGCAAGGAATGCATGAAAACGACCCTCTAAATAGCAGCCAATAATGAAAACTATTGACAAAGGAGAGGAGACCATCAATAAGGCTAATGGAATCCAAGACATTACATGAATCCCAATGTGTGAATAGATTTATTGCTGTCGAACACAAGGGAAATCCCCCAGTCAGTGACCAATGAGGAGATGTCAACTGCTGGGTTCAAGGTTACCTAGCTATAATGAAAGTAGGAATAGGGTCTACGATAGGACTACAACTTCATGTAACTTTGAGATGTACTGAGGGTATGGATGGCATGAAAAGTCAAGAGTTCTGAGAAATGGCTGACACAGGATGATAGACATCCTTTGAATAAGAGCATGATACATATGGAGGACTCTGGTAGCATAGACTCAATGATGAAACTTTGTGATGCAGGAGGCACCAATCAAACCCTCCATAGGGACAGTATGAGTAACCAGTCGGAGGAGTAAAATCTAGGTAATGAGATCATCTTCCTAAGGTCATGCTAAACCAAAAATTTGGTTGACAAGTGGACTCAAAATTTTGTGATCTGTTCAAAGGTGACATGATTGTTTGCAAGATGAGATAATATTTCTTTTTTGCCCATCTTTTTCTTTGTTTTTTCATAGACAAATGAATGCTATGATATAGGGGAGGGAACGAGTCTTACGAGTAAGAAACTAGTTCCAGCAGTGGAACATACCTATGCTCAATGCAAGGAGGTACATGTAGGATATGGACACTTGGGGGAGTGTTTCCTCGTAGGGTACAAGGTGTCAAGCTGCAAAGGGTATAAACAAGGCTCTGCTTGGATGATGATGCAAACTACTGAGATAATAAAATTATAATTCAAAAGTGGGAACCAGAAATAGGCTCAATACTGCAAGCAAGAGAATGAGATGAAGTTACAACTTAACTCCAAAAATTTCCTTTGTCATACATTTAGTCTCCTAGGCCCGAAAAATTATAAAACAATACCCAAGAGAACTCTTCTAGCCACTAGTGACTAGAGTGTTCCTTTTTTGAAATTAGTCTACTTGGTCCGAAAAAGGGTTAAAATTACACCAAATAGACATCCTTTCAAATCCAATTTACGATTGTTAAAGAGAAAAATCCACTCGATGATATTTTCTCTTTTTGAGAGAGTCATAAAAGAGCTTAAACCAGACTCGCGAGAGTCCCATAGGTATAGGTCATCATGCTTATGAGTAAGCATATGAGGCTTGAACGCAAAGTCATATTGGAACTATAAAGGACTCTTGGTCTTTATGGAATAATCTCTGCATGGGCACTAGATGGTACAAAGGTTCTAACTAGGGAACCCATGTATGGTAATCCTCTACCATTCACTAATGACACGTCTAGTAGCAATAAGGAGGTTCTGTGTCACTAACAAATGGGTTTGTACCTAAGGCATATGAATCAGAGTCAAAGGATAATGTAAGTGTGCAAAATGGAGTGATGACCTATCCTATATGCTCGGTAAAAGAAAATACCTGCCAAAGTCACGAACGAGAGAAATGACGCTAGAAACTGCAAGAATTCCTGTATAAAACCACCAAAACCAACTCCTTCCACTGCTTTATTAGTCCACTAGGCCAAAATATTATCAAAAACTATGTAAAGTGGGTAAATGTTTTCTATAAATAGTAAAAATAACCAATTTTACCATAGCATTTCACATTTTCACCAAAATAGTTCATTTTGGACCAAATTTCCCATGACCTTCAAGTGCCGATTGCGGGAGCTACGAGCAACATAGGTATGAAACAATTTTCAAATATATTTCATTTTTTGGGTGTTTTTAAAAGAGAATAAAAAACAAAAATGTTTTTTGATGGTGTCAAGTATTTTAACAAAAATGATTTTTTTTGCAGACGGAGTTCTGCGACGACCGAATGGATTCCCACAACACCAGTGGAGGAACCAGGGGGATGAGCCAATAGGAGGATATGCGGAGAGAGTGCTTCAAAATGTGCAGGGAAATCTATCTTGTTTGATGCACATGATTCCCATGGTACATGTAGAGGATCTGGCAGAGGCGATGCAACGACAGGTGGTGGGTGTGCCTCGTGCATGGGTGAGACTCTTCCGATGTCTCGCAAACTCTATAGTATGCTATCATGAAACATATCCTGCACCACAGGCATATATTTCATGGTTATTGTATTGATCGGTTGTATATGTATTTTGAGGCTGTGAGCCCCAATTTTGTACTATAACACCATATTTTTTGGAGGAATGAAATATAAAAACATTGGTCTTTGGCTTTACTTATATTACAATGTGTACATTGGTGAATGTGTTTTATTTACTTTAGTTATGTGACAAATGCCAATATAAAACATAATTATCATATACATCAGATACATAATAAGAACATCTAGGTTTATGATTATAAGTGATAAAATCAAAATGTCATTCAAAAATTCGTACTCGTAAGAATCATCGGAGTAGAGTAGGGTTGCACACATGGTAGTTGTCATTCAATTGACATACTAATAACTAGGAGTCTAGGAGAAATTCTAAAGAATGAATACCATGTGAAATGGCATCGCACAAAATCTCTATAACGACACTATATTCAACCACATTATTCATTGATGGCCCTAGGAAAATGCCACCTAAAGAAACCAGTTGACCCTCAAGTGAGTAAACAACCCAAGCGGTAGAAGCCAATTTCTGTGTATGATTACTCACACCGTCTGCGAATCCTAAGTAAACTGAGGACTCCATTGATATCTGCCAACCAAGGGAAAACTCGATAAGCAAGCTAATGGAAAAATGGAAAATATATATATATATAGCAAGATACACTAGTATACAAAGAGTTATGCCCAGGCATGGGGCTTAAGCATAATATATTTTCAAGTAGAGACCATTCTTGGGCTCAGTCAACATATTCCCTTCATAATATTCTAATTTGTAGGCTCCATTTTCTAAGACACGTCACACAATATAAGGACCATGCCACATGGGGTTTAACTTTCCTTCCCCCAGCGGTTCTTTGGCTTGGTCATACAAGAGGACCAAGTCACCTTCAATCTACCGCCAAGGACAAACATACTTATCATATTGGACCTTGACACATCATTTATTCACTTCGATAGCTTTAGAGGCATATCGACCATGCTCATCTAGACTCTCTAGGTGTACGAGGCATTGCTTGAGATCGAAAGTGTCAGGTAGGAGATTAACTGCCAGTTTAAGAGAAGGGATTTCAAATTCAGTAGGAAGGATCGAATCCACACCGTGTACTAACTGAAAAGGAGAAAAAATGGTGGAATTATTAACTGAGGTTAGGTATGCTCAAAGCACAGGGTAAATAATGAGATACCAGTCAGACTTTCTCTGGCTCACAGTTTTACGCAAAATGGTATTGAGAGACTTGTTCATAGCCTTTACTTGTCCATTTTCCTGGGGGTAGTAAGGGGAAGAATGACCATGTTTAAACCCCAAATTTGATGCTAATTATTTCATCATTTCATTCTGAAAGTGACTTCCATGATCAGTGACAATCTCACTCGAGATTTTGAACTGAGCTATAATTTGATTGAACACGAAAAATGTAGCAGTCTTACCATCAAATTTAATTATAGGCATGCCCTCAGCCCGCTTAGTAAAGTAGTCTATGACCATGATAATATGATGATGCCCCCCAACCAAAGTTGGGTTGAAATCCACAAAATCCACCCGCCACTTGGTGAAGGGACCGACGGTGATGACTAGGTGAAGAGGGACTGGATGTGCGTGCATATTCCATGTGAACACTTGCAAAGGGTGACATTTCTTGACAACTTCGATTCAATATTTAAAAATAGACGGCCAAAAATAACTAGCTCACAATATCTTTTGGGATGCTACAATCCCGGATAGATGACCACCACAAGCCCCATTATGACAATTATTAAGAACGGACTCAGCCTCCTCGTGAGTCAAGAAACAACACAAGATATTATCTATGACTCGACGAGACAAAGTGTCACCGACGATAAGGTATTTCTTAGCTTGATACCATATATGTCATTGATTGTCTTTCGAAAGCTGTTGAGATAACTTCAAGGTTTGAATATAGATCAAAATGTCTCCATGCCAGGGGTCTGAAGATGAGACAAGGAAAATTTGTTCATCCGTAAATGAATTGACATGAATAATGTCCTCATCTAACCGAGGGAAGTGTTGATATTATGGTAGCTGCAGGAGGTATTTACCTCCACGTGTAAACCTGATGAGGATAGAATACTCCAGGAAGCAAGAAGAAACCCTAATGAGTTGGCTAATAACCCTAGAAGACTTGTCGGCTCAAGAAGATAATTTATATTAGGTTATTATCCTAATAACCCTAGAAGAAAGAAAGAAGAAACCCTAATGAGTTGGCTAATAACCCTAGAAGACTTTTCGGCTCAAGAAGATAATTTATATTAGGTTATTAGTCTCCAAGAGAAGAATTCAACCAGAAGAAATAATAATATACTGAACAGACAGATACCCAGAATGAGAAGTCGGCCCAGGAAGTTAGCCTGAATTAGTATAAATACAAGAGGCCAATTCTCATTCTGGTAGGCAGTCTCAGAATTGCAGACCAACAACTTGTGTGCACTACAGTTCCCAGTCTTGTGTGCAGGTTTGCGGAGAGTTGCCATTGCAGTTGCTTCAGCTAGCAGATCATGTTTGGCTTGGACTATCTCTTGGTTAGGGTTTGGACTATTTGATCAACTCTTATTGGTGCACTATTCTTGGGGAAATGTGCACTACCCTTTGTTTGGCTATCTAGCCTAGGGTTTGCTTCCAGAGTGATTCTCTGTCAAGGTTAAGGTGCTCGGAGGTTGGATTCAACCTATGGTTGGGTGCCAAGGGTATTTTCAATGGTAAAACGAGCACATCCACTTATATTCTAATAGGTTATGGGCCCACACCTCCTTCATTCAGTCTAGTCATTGGAAGGAAACATAGCCATAAGAATATTAAGCTCATTGAAGAACTGTCGCTAGGGTTACTAGCAGGTGTAGTTGAAGAAACCCTAATCCTCTCGTTGAGGCACCTTAAGTGAAGGGATTGATCTAATATTTGGATAGATCAGTGTGCCCTTGCCTAGAGTGTCTCCTGGTACTCCCAGAAAGCCAAGACGTGAAGTTTAAGCTTTTGGTCAAATCTAGGGTTGACCAAGTCAAAGAAGCAATGACTTACTCTATGAAGTCAGAGAACAAGTTAGATGGAGCTTCTAACTTTAGAGCATGGAATACAAGGATTGATCTCATCCTTGCCAAGAATAAAGTGCTGGATATAATGAAAGGAAAGATCACGGAACTAGAATTTGAAGAAGGAAAAGAAAAGGAACCACAAAACGTTGCAGCTATGGAGAAGCTCAAAGACGGTGACATCAATGCCATGAGTATCATAGTTGACTCTATCAAATACCACTTGATACCCTACATCTCCCATCTTGACTCATCGAAGAAGATGTACGATGCCCTAACAAACGTCTTCTTAGTTAGAAACATTGGACAAGTAATGAGTCTGAAGAATGAGCTCCATGACATGAAGATGAATGATGATGACAACATAACATCATACTTTGTGAGAATCTCTCAGTTAAGAGATCAACAACAAGCTATTGAAGATATCATCTCAGAGAAGGAGTTGGTAAACATAGTACTCAATGGTCTTCCCAAGACGTGGAATGCATTTTCCACAAGCATGAACAGAAGGAAGGAGTATCCCTACATTTGAAGAACTTTGGACTTGTTGTGCTCAAGAATAATCCAGGATCAGTGAAAAAGAGAAACCCCGAAAGAAGTACGATGATCAATCCTTCACAGCAAGATTCAAGAATTTCAGGAACAAAAGGAAGTTTGGTTCAAGGAGGAATCCAAATCAAGAGAAAAACATTCCAGAAATACAATGCTTTAACTGTCGAAAGTATGGTCACTACAAGAATCATTGTCCCAATCTAAATAAAAGCAAGGGGACACACAAAGCATCAGTTTTCAAAGAAAAGGAACCTACAAAGAAGACTAAGCAGGATGAAAGAGACTTCTTGTTCTGAAGGTAACAATACTCTTTTTATTTCTTGTACATATCTTGTTTGCATCATCTCTGTACATGTTATAACCCTAAATTGCACCACACATGCTTACCTGGCATCAGGCTAACTCATATCCCTTCTTTGCCAAAACTACTGAACAACTCTTCTAAAAACTCCATTTTTAAAAGTACACGCTAGCTAGCCCACTACAGCCCGCGTGTATCTACAAAGTACACGCTAGCAGGCCCACTACAGCCTGCGTGTACCTTCAGAATCACACAAAAAAGGAAAGTTGCCGACGGGACAAAAATCTATGGGTCAGTTAACTGAAACTCCCGGCCATGCATGGCCGAGGGTTCGTCCAAAACCCTAGATTCTTCTAGCCTATAAAAGAAGGGGTAGGGGTATCATTTGGAGGAGGAAAAAATATAGCGAAGAAACTCTGCCCATTTATGTAATCCATTGTTCGAACCCTTTAGCCTTTCCTCATGCCAAAGGAGATTTAATGCAAAGCAGTTGGAGGATAGAAGAAGAGGAGCCTAGGATCAGGTTCAAGGAGCGGTGTCCGGTCTCAGCTTTGATTGTAAGTTGATTCATTTTAATTAATAAAAAGAATACTTTTCCCGTCCCAATGCATGAGTTATCTATGGTTTGGTTAATTTATGCTTGATTTCTAACCCTCAGGTAGAGAAGTAGCATGCATGCATAGTTGTTATTTGTCTTGATTGCAGGTTATCTGTGGAAGGAGCAGCGCAAGCAAGTGGTCAAAGCGCAACGGAGGATCTACATCAAACGACGGTAATAAGGTTGGTGGTTCTCTTCATGCAGTTACTGTGAAAGAGGGGTTTTAATCTTGGGTGGTAGGTTAAAAAGTAATTTATTTTCGGTCAAAATTTGCATGCAAGTCTGACCCTAGTTTGCTAGTCCGTAGGGTATTTTTCCCAACAACAGTACATATCTTGTATATCTATCTCCTGGAAGATAATGTGTTCCAAGAAGAACTATACCTATGGAAGAACAACAAGATAAGGATTGATATCATTAGATAAATACATGAAAGGATGAAATACATCAAACAAATCATGTGGAACCTATTGCAAGATAAGCCAAATCAATCATGAAGAGACTTAGAAGAAGCAAAGACAGAAAGAAGCTAGAAATTAAGAGGAAATTGGATAAAGACTTACGACGTTTTGTAGAGGACAACAGGATGGAAGCATGAACTCTGTTAGACATAGAGAGCCAATTATATATTGCAGAAGACAATAAGGATGCAGACAGAAGCGTGGACTCTGTTAGACGGAGGGAGCCGATTATATGCACTTATACATGAAGCAAGGATTAGAAGGGAGATAATCCTAAGATCCATTGAAGATGATGAAATATATATTCATGGTAGCAGCCATGAAAGACAGTACGTGTTCAGTTCAACCGCATAAGAAGACTTCTTCGAAGAGAAGCCTTAAAATATCCCTGGTTGTCCATTCACATCTGTGATCCTATGATGAAAGGAAGAAGTGGAATCTTAATTGCATGGAATCTATAAGAAACTCCATGGACCCAAGAGCTAAAGAAAAACATGAGGAAGAACATGAAGATTCCAAAAAATAAAGAGAAACCAGAACAACCAGTCATTGTATCAAGAATCACAAGATTACCAGCCTGATATGAACTCACTAAAATCAATCAAGCAGAAGAACTGGAAGTCGTGATGAAGAACAGTGTATGGAAGACTTATGAATGAAAGCATTGCAAGATCTAGAACTAGAGGTTATCCCAGATGGAGGGAGAAGACTATGACGATTACTTGTTCCAGTAAACCAGACATATGTCTACATGAGTCATTGTATCATCCGCAACATCCATGAGTTGGAGTTCTACATCATATAAATGTAAAGACTGTTCTCCAGAGAAATTGAATGAAGAGCGTATAAAGAGTAATCTCAAGACCTTGAGGCATACCAGAAAGAGACCCTTGTATGTAGATGGAAAAATATAACTCGGTGGACAACCTCCAGTGCACAGCAGAAGCGTGGTGAAGATTTTCTATAACAAAGATATTGTATCAAGATGGTTACTCAGTAGATCATATGTCATGATGACAGAAGAAGTGCCAAATGGACATGTTCCAGTTTTCCAACAATGATATACTCTATTGATCAGAGCTACATGAAGCCTTCAGAGAAAACCAGTGTTCCATACTGAAGTACATTTGAAATCAATCATTACATTATCCGTGATGAAGTCCAGAAAGGAGAAAGTGGTTCTCCAATACATATCTCCACACATGAGAAGATAAGCAGACATTTTGGTAAAGCTTCCATCCAAGATGAAAGAGTTTGCATACTCAAGCTAGAGCTCGTGGAGACGACTTCCCTATTGAAAAAGGAAGATATGACTCCCAGGTTGGGAGGGAGAACTGATGTATTATTAATTGATGGACGGTCATTTTTCAGTTTGAAGAATGGTCCAGGATGAGTAGATTCTTTCTTGTTTGGAAAGTGGATTGAGATTTCTGACGGACAACGATTTCCCATTGTGGTTAACATGGGAAATGGTCAAGATTTATTATGTACCATAGATAGGGACTTCCCATTTTGGGGAATGGTCTAGGAAAGTATCTCTTCTTGAGGTTTACTTAAGAAGACTGGCCCGCCTCGCCGGACAACGATTTCTCATTATGGTTAACATGAGGAATGGTCCGTTTTGGAGGTTGGTACAGGACAATATTTTCCTCTTGTGGTTAACAAAGGAAATGGTATGGACAGTCATTCCTTAGGGTGTATTCATTCTCTCCAGGTTGCACTTTGTTTAGTGCCGGAGGAATGGCCCAGGGTGGGGAATGGTCCAGGCTCAACAATCAGGGACATGCATTCCTTAGGGAAGATTCATTCTCTCTGGGTTACACTTTGTTTAGTGTTGAAGGAATGGCCCAGGGTGAGGAATGGTCTAGGATAAAAAAATCAGAACAATCATTCTTCCTTGTTTGAGAAGAATAAGGAAGATATACCATCATTGATGTTCTACTCTAAGGGCATATATTCTTTCAGATCTCACAGATGTGAGTGAAATATTGGCCCAGATGATTCAGTTTATATCATAACATATTTTCTGTGCAGGTTGATATCAGAAGATTGTTATGAATATTGTATGACAATAGATGTATACTAATGTGGTGGATATGTTCCATTGTTTGATCAAGTACTTGTTTTCAACTTGGTGTGGTAGTATACCACTAGATTGTAGTTATGTACTACTATGGATAGACAGAGTTGTGTTCTATTTTATTCTGATTGAACTCAAGAATATCAACAATATTGGAAATGATTATCAGCTAGATGGATGATCAAAGAACAAAGATTTCCCAGATAGGAAAATGGTTTAGAACATTTACTCTTCTAGGACATATGTCCAGATTAGAAGAATGGCTCTTGTGTCACTCTGTGGTGTGAGTGACTGATCCTACATCATGTCTAATTACCCAGATGGAGTATGGTTTCGAGAGATGATGCAGCTGATGACACTGATAGTGATGATGGTGCTCATGATATAGTCATGAGATAGTCTAGACGACTATGTTGATGCTACCGGGTGAATGGTATGTTTTGTTCTCAAGGCTATTACCTGTAATACCTACCTAGCTAGGAGGGAGTGTTGATATTATGGTAGTTGCGGGAGGTATTTACCTCCACATGTAAACCTGACGATGATAGAATACTCCAGGAAGCAAGAAGAAACCCTAATGAGTTGGCTAATAACCCGAGAAGACTTGTCAGCTTAAGAAGATAATTTATATTAGGTTATTAGCCTCCAAGAGAATAATTCACCCAGAAGAAATAATAATATACTCAACAGACAGATACCCAGAATGAGAAGTCGACCTAGGTAGTTAGCCAAAATTAGTATAAATACAGGAGGCTAGTTCTCATTCTGGCAGGCAGTCTTAGAATTGCAGAGCAACAACTTGTGCACATTGCAGTGCCCAGTCTTGTGCAGAGGTTTGAGGAGAGATTCCATTGCAGTTGTTGCAGCTAGTAGGTCATGTTTGTCTTGGACTATCTCTTGGTTAGGGTTTGGAGTATTTCATCAACTCTTATTGGTGCTCTATCCTTGGGGAAAGGTGCACTACCCTTTGTTTGGCTATCTAGACTAGGGTTTGCTTCCGGAGTGATTCTCTGTCAAGGTTAAGGTGCTCGGAGGGTGGCTTCGGCCTATGGTTGGGTGACAAGGGTATTGTCAATGGTAAAACAAGGACATCCACTTATATTCTAATAGGAAGTCAGATATTAACTCGATAAAAACTAGCGATTTCTTGGATTTTGCTGAAGCAAAATTGAGATCAAACTCTTGCAAGATGAAAATCCATTTATTATATTCCCCCCCTATGATACGCCCAATAAGGACGTATTGAAATGGGTAGACATCAACAACTAGGATAGTTTTGCAAAGCAATATATAGTGTTGTAATCTTTGAACCGCCTGTACGACAACCAAAGCTAGCTTCTCAACATGAGAGTACTTTAGTTCAAGACCGACTAAAATTCGACTAAGATAGTAAATGACATGCTCATGGAGCTCATCATCCTCCTGAACTAAAAACATACCAAACGTCCCTTTGGACACATTTATATAAAGTAAGTAATCTCTACTGTAGTCCAGAGACTTCAATAGAGGTGTCGATACCAAGGATTTCTTAAGAGCATCAAAGGATTCCTGGGCTCACTCATCCCATACAAACAGAGTATAATTCTTCAAGAGATGCATGAAACCCTTAGTAATATTGGCATAGTTTGTTATAAACCAATGTAAGAATTTAGCTTTCCCCTGTAAACCTTGAAGTTGACGAATATTGCGTGGGGAGGCAATCAAATTATTGCCTCAACCTTTTAAGGATCCACAATGATCCCAGTCTCAGAGACTAAGAATCCTAAAATACGACCCGACCTAACGAAAAATATGCACTTATGAGGCTTTAAACGGATGCGATAATACTGTCATCTGTTGAAAAATAGCCGAAGATGGGTAGAGTGATCCAGTCTCTTGCAAGAGTGAGCAACAAGATCATCGAGGTAGGCTTCAAATATATGCTTGAGATTGTGAAAAGAGAAACTCATGGCTCATTGGAAGGTTTCTCCAGCACTTTTAAGGTTGAAAGGAATTTTTCGGTATGCGAAAGTACTTCAAGGACAAATAAATGTCATCTTATGTTGATCCTCGGGTTTAATTTGAATTTGGTTGTATCATGAAAATCCATCAATAAAAGAAAAAACCTCGCTTCTCGCACACTTATCGAGAATCTGATCAATGGAAGGTGTCATGAAGTTGTCTTTAGGACATGCCTTATTCAGGTCTTGAAAATCCATACACACACAGATGGTTCCTTGGTTATTATTCACAGGAACAAGATTGGATACCCATTCATTCAAGGGAATCGGGTATATAAAATCTGCATTAAGCAGTTTCTCCACCTATGCCTTAATAGTTGGGGCCTTCCTAGGATTAACAACTCTAAGTCATTTTCAAACATGTTTATCATATGGGTAGGTTTTAATCTCATATTCAATAATTCGAGGGTTGATTCCTTGCATCTCTTCATATGACCAAGAAAATACATGACATAATTCTTTGAAGAGATTGGTGTAGATCTAAATTTCTTCAGGAGAACAATCCACACTAATATATACATTTTAAAATTTACCAGGAATATGAGAAATGTCGATCGTGATGGTAGGATAAATACTCACCATGTTTCCTTCGTCATAAATGTCATGCGTATCAAGTGGAACTATGGAGTGACCAACTATCTCACTCAAGGTAGATCTAAAATCATCTTGTTCAATTCTAGCAAGATCTAGGAGAAAGTAAGAGCGATGATGCATATCATCCCATGGCCTATTTGAACCATTCATGGCCTCTAAAATTGCTTCATCCAAAGGTAAAGTATCATCGAGGAAATCATGTGAGAAAGATGATGAGGTGGCACATATGGGCCGTAGAACAAGATCCTCCTTGTTCGTCTACGAGGGAACAAGATCTGGGTCGATAGTAGAGTCGAGAACAACTTGATACACTATCTCTGCCACCGAGAGTGGTATTGCCATTCTAAAATGAGTCTGACCTTCACAAGACAACGTCGGGGAAGGTAGGGTCCAAGGATCATTAAAATACAAAGTGCGGAAAGGAATGGACCTCACTGATGAAGTAGACCTACTGGACATGGAATAGATATGATGAATTGGTTCCACAAAATACAAGGTACCCATAAGGGAGGAATACATTCTGACACCAATATTCTCAGTTTTCGACTGAGAATTATCGATCATGATGATCGAAGGTCCAAATGATGTATTGTGAATAACATGCACAAAGGACAACTAATCGATCATCACGATATTCCCATCATGAGGAAAACATAAAGTACGGAAAATGGACGACACGACTGCAGTCATAGCATAAGTCCAGTTACGCCCTAGTAGTAATTTATAGTCAAGGGTCGTATCAACCACCTTGACATCCACCTCCACTGTCTTCCCACCTAACTGGACTGGAAAGGTAGGAAGAATACTGTGGGGACAGAAAGAACTGCCATAAAATGCAACCAACATAGTCAAATATTGAGAGAGGGTTGGAGAGCCAATGGATTTTGAATAGATTAGGGACATCACACAGGTTGCAACACCTTCATCAATAACAATACGTTTGATGGTATACTTTGAGTAATTCACATGGATTTGAAAGGCCACGTGGTAAGGCAAGCAAGGCTTCACATCCATGACGTCGAACTTGATAACATTAGAGCCACATGGGTCTATAGATCATAACGTAGATAACAAGGCATTACTCTATGAAGGAAACATCTGGAGTAGCTCCAAAGATGACATCGCACAAGGGGTTTGACCTAGATCTTCAACAATAGAGGAATTCTGGGTAGCTCTAGCATTAGGTTTGTGGGTAGAGAGTTTGAGTACTCCTTCCGAAATACAAGGCCGGGGCTATGGATTTTTGATCTTTAAAGGTGTCTCCGGAGGAGGGGATACTATAGACCTGGAACATCCCATGAAGAACTGTAATTGTGATACCGAGTGGCTAAATTAATCTGAGACTTGACCATATTTATGCATAGACGATTACCATCCTGCGCCGATGGGTTTTGACTCCCACTCACCACATTTTTGGAATTAGAGGATATCAAGGCCATATGTTGATTATGTAGAAAAGGATTAGTCAGCACAACAGGCAGTAGAGATAAAATCCTCGTAGCTTCCTCGAGTTTGGGGCAC
The DNA here is from genome assembly GCA_009831015.1 of Picea engelmannii. Taxonomy (NCBI): domain Eukaryota; kingdom Viridiplantae; phylum Streptophyta; class Pinopsida; order Pinales; family Pinaceae; genus Picea; species Picea engelmannii. Next base: position 639,381 of record ML796214.1, read on the forward strand.
AAGTGGGTAAGGTGATCATAAGTACAAATATTACAAGGTACTTTCACCTTCCGCCTCTCTTTATTTCCCTCACCAAAATTAACCTTCAATCTATCATTGTTATCATTGTCCTTGGGTTTATTATCATTATTCCTTCCACCCTTATGATTGTTACCACGTCCTTTCTTTTTATTCCCTCCCGGTTTCTGGTTACCATTCGGGTTGGTCGATGACTGGACATAATTCACATCTACCGACCGAGTGGGAGTGGAGGACATAGACATAGCTTGTCCTCCTACAAAATGGCTGAGAGACAAATGTTTCAACTGGATTTTCACCAAGTCTGTAGATTTAACATTTGCAGAGCCTATAATTCCATTGGCATTCGGACCGAACTTTTGTCTAGGGTCGTAGTTCAACCTCGATGCGTCAAGAAGAATGTTGTATAACATCCTAGACTGAGCATATATGAGATCTAACTACTGGGATTTAAAAATCACTTCTTCTTCAGACATTTTTTCAGATGTAGAAACATCCTTCAAAATATAAGGCAGTAAAGACTTAAGAAACCATTCCAATAGGAACTCTGGAGGAATGTAGGCTTTGATCAACCTCTTCTGTCTACGCCACTCTTGGATGTGATATGAGATATGTGTGTCTTTGTCCTGGAAGAGGGCTGACATAAGTTCTATGCCAACATCGTAATGAAATGACAATTGGAAGTGGTTGAGGAAAACTAAAATCATCTGATTAAAATTCCCATACGTCCACCTAGTAGCTCTATATACCATTTCGTTGCAACCCCCATGAGGGTGTGTTGAAAGAATATTAAACAAATAGAATCGTCGTTAAGGGAATTGGAAGAGCACAAAATATGAAAAGTAGTGACATGATCACTAGAATCCTCACCAATATTGCCTTCGAATTTCAGAATATCTGAAGGAAGCTTGGTGGGGATGGGGATCCATGTCGAATCATGATGCACCGGGTCGTTCATTAATATTGACAAGTCTGGAAAATTGAGTGTTGCCATAAAAGGAATATGGGGCTGTGGCATTTGGCTCCAAGCTCCCAAGAAATATTAATGTTGGAGAATCACATCCCATCAAAGGTTGTGGTATGCACCATGGCCCTTTTTGGGGTTGTAAAAACCTCCTCCAAACTGATTCATAAGGGGTTGATTGGGCATCATTCCAGTAGGAATGTTATGATGAGGGTTGTAAATATTGCCCCCAACCAAAGTAACTCCAGGTTGGGGGTTGCCCAAAGTATGAAACTGACCTCCTCTGGGTGGAAATCCGAAGGATAGAGGTGGATTCTTCATGCCAAACATCTTGGTCGAAATCAGTGTGGAGGATGTAGGTGTAAAGGATGGAACATAAGCAACAACTTGTCCGTCTGGTTGATTACTCCATATAGGAGAATTAAGACTAGGATTAGACCCAAGGTGAAAAGGAGGTAGGATTCCAACCGTAGGAGTCATTTGGGGAATATGAGCACCTCCAAATGAGAGTCGAATATGTGGAGGAGCCATGTCTCCAAGTCCAATACTAGAATTCAGATTAGATGTTGGAATGGAGGATGAAAATTGAGATGTGAAATTAGGCATACCATAAGAGAAAGGGCTAGAGTCCGAGGGGATGGACTGAGTATTGTAGCCTGATGAACTAAAAAGAGACCCAAAAGGGTTCGTTACTACAGGTTGAGTATTAACTACAGGCTAGACATGAGTGATGATGGGAACCTCCGACACTACAACTGTAGTGGTCAAAGGCGTATAAGGAGTTCCATTAACTATGGTAGGTATGGGAGTCGAAGGACTCCTAGTATCTTTATGACTTGATTCAGTACTCATACATGTATGACCACAATTCTGGTAGGTGTAGGTGTGTGTACCATATTTGATAACTTTATGCCTTTTATAAGGAAAAGACTCAAGATGCGGTGGTAATTTCAACAAATGGCGAGACCTGTGAGGAAGTTGGTCTAGCTCCATGATGAATCAAGACTTGAGCTACAAAAAAAACTCCTAAGGCCAACTAACAATCAAAGAGAACACTAAAATAAACAAAAAGGCCAATATGCACAGAAACATGATAAATTGGTTGAAAGGGGCCTCCCTCCCTAAAGTAGGTATGCCTCACCCAAGAGAATTTTACTCACAAAATCCTATTCCAAGGCTCTAAATCTTAAGATAGTTTGTGCACCCTGAAAAATAAAGTTGTTTCTAATCAATTTTTATTTTATCAGCATTACTTTTAGTGGCTTTGTTTACAAAAAAGATGCGATCACGAAACTGATGATGTTATGACTCAAAAAGTAAAATAAATGAATATGAATATAATGCAAAGGCCTAACTTCAATGATGAATAAATGATAAGATTTTCAAAAATGCAACTTTCAATTCAACTCTGCAATTTCAAATAAGATGCAATCTTTCCATACATGTATCAATATCAATGATAAGAACCCAAAAGATCAAATGCCATGATGCAAAATGTATTCTTTTTTGTATTTTCAATATAAAAGAAATGAAAATGCAAGGAATGAACAATGACTTGATATATAAACCCCACTGTAAGAAAAAGAGACAAACCAAGTAGGATATCAATAATAAAACACTCAGTCCAGGATGCAAGGACAACCAATGAAAAATATGATGAGAAAGAAAAACCGCCCAAAAATTCAACTAAAGGAAGATTCCCTATCAATCTGCAGGCTATTAACAATCATGACAGAGATCCAAGAAGACTAAAAAACCATCAAAACTTACCCAACAAACACCAAAATCAACAATCAAGCAACCAAGGATGATGTACGTGACTATTCAGGAGAAAACCACATATATACGCTCCATACAAAAATACATCTAGTGTATGTACGCTTCTGTCAAGGGAAAACCCACGTATATGTATTGAAACACTACCAAGTTAAGGATAAGGCCAAGAAACTCAAACTCAAAATGAAAATAGGCTGTCAAGCAATCAGACGACAAGAAACTCAAGCTGACCGAGAGCAATCAGAGGAGAAAAACACTACAAACCCTGAAAAGAAGATTCATTCCCCATTATGGTTTCCAGTTCTGTTATGAGGAAAATTACTCTATGGCATGGGGTAAACCACAACAGACAAAATTATTGCAGAAATCAACTCTAGTCTCAAGTATGCTTTATAAACAAAGATTCTAACAAGACAAGATAAAGAGCCCGCCTCATCCAGATGTTTGAAGAAGGCCACCCTTGAGCACTCGACTCAAATCTATACACCTGCAACTTGTCCTCAACAACCAAGATATGCAAGCATATGGTGATAATATATACAGTTAACACATATAATAGCATAATCCATCAATATTCATAACAAATATTCCCATGGAATAACAATTCAAATATTTTCAAGACAATAATTGGATGGGAAAAGAGTATTTCTATTAAAACATGATCAACATAAGTGTATGAATGACAAACTTTTGTGTCATCACGTCTCGAAACTGATAAACTAAGTCCCTTCCAGCTAGGCCTCCACCACTTCAATCCTCCACCAAAGGCAAGCTCATATAAGAGAGACAATAAGGTTCTCCATCAAAGAGGGAAGAGCTTGGGGGCTGAACAATGTGTTCAAACTTAAAAGGACAAAGGGATTCAAACTGAATATGAAGTGAATAATTTCTCATGAGTAACTTTGCTCTCAAAGTTGAATTCTTCTCCTTCTTCCATAGATTGGATATGACCCATTTATAGCCTTCAAATGGAACTGAAGGGCCGAGTCAGAACGTTTCCAGTATATGGAAGGTCAAGGATCATGGATCTCATGACGTGACATGGAAGCTCGACACCATTTGTAATTTTGGACACAAAACCTAATGTACACGGGAAGTAATGGTACAACCCACGTATACAAATTTTGTATAGCTGTTCGGGCCCATATAGGTGGACAACTATGTTTTTATCGTTGGGAATTTCAAAAAGGGACTTCAAGTTTGCATAGGGAAATGGAAAAGGCCTTCTGAGAAAGTTACATGGGGTGAAGCAAATCTTTCTATAACACCATCTGATACACTTTGATATTATTGGAGCATGCATAAGCTAGGATCAATCTGATTGATTCTATTCTGGAAACTGGGGAAAATGTCTCTTCAAAGTCGATAACTTCAACCTGAGCGTATCCTTTACATACCAATCTATATTCTCTCATGGTAACCTGTCCATATTCATTCAAATTTTTTTTTTTTTGAAGACCCACTTTGTGCTAATCACATTCTTGTACGTTGGCATTTGAAGAAATCCCCAAGTTTCATTCTTCTCTATCTGATCCAACTCTTCATCCATGGATTTTATCTAGAATTAATCCTTTCTAGCTTCTTCAAAGCTCCTTGTCTCAATCAAGGATAAGAGTTTCAGGTGAAGTTGTTCTAGTGAACACATTCTTATTCTACTCTCAACTCCTGCATCTTTGTTCTTGATAATATGATCTGAGGGATGATTATTTTGTATTCATTTTCTAGGTGTCTTTGGAGGTACCTGCTATTCTTTCTCTTCTACCTCTAAATGATCTTCTTCATCTTCCCCTTCTTCTACTTCTTCATTCTTTGCTTCTTCTTCGTGAACCTGTTCCACTGACTCCTTTTCTTCTTCCTTTATTTTCTGTCCACCTGTCTCATCAATCGTCACATTGATGCTTTCCAAAAATTTGTTGAGCCTTAGATTGAAACATTTGTATGCTTTCCTTGTACTCAAGTACCCAACAAGTATGCCTTTATCCACACGAGAATCAAACTTTCCCATTCTGCCATCTTATATTTTGATGTAGCATTTGCTTTCAAAAAATCTGAAGTGCTTCACATTCCCTGGTCTTCCTTTCCATAGCTTGTAGGGAGTTGTATCACTGTTGTTTATGAGCATTACTCTATTTTGAATATGAACTTTTGTATGCATTGCATGTGCCCAAAATACATCTGTCAACTTGGAATCCATTAACATTGTTCGAGCAATTTCTTGTACTATCCCGTTCTTCCTTTCGACAACTCCATTCTGTTGAGGTGTCATAGCAATGAAGAATTGCCTTTTTATTCCATGCTTGCTGCAGAAATCCATAAATTATTTTGAAGTAAATTCTCCTCCATTATCGGATCTCAAACATTTGATTTTTGAATCCATTTTATTTTCAACCATGTCCTTTTATATCTTGAAGTTCTCGAATTCTTCTGAATTCTTCTTGAGAAAACAAACTTCAGTCATCCTTGTATAGTCATCAACGAATAACATAAAATATTTCTCACCTTTTAAACCCTTTGTTCTAGTTGGTCCAACTAGATCAGTATGCACAATTTCCAGCGGTCTTGTTGTGGAGTATTCCTTTGATTTGAAATTGGTCTTTGTTTTCTTTCCTTGTTGACAATGCTTGCATAATGTGTTGGTTGGCTTCGTGATCTGGGACATTTCTATGAATGCTTCCTTTTTGCTGACTTTGACAAGGTTATCAAAGTTTATGTTACCCATTCTTTTGTACCATAGCCAAACTTCATCTTCCTTTCCTAGACAACACTTTTCATTTCCAATTTCACCCAATACATATATGTTTCTTGAAGTTCTTCCAACTGTTGCAACTAATATTCCTGAACCTGTTTTTCTTATCTTGCACTTATGTGAATCAAACACAAGTTTGTGACCTTGGTCACACATTTTACTTAAACTTAGAATATTATGTTTCATATCTTCCACTAGTAGAACATTTTCTACCTTGGTATCCTTGTTTCCAATTCTGACTGTGCCTCTTGCAATGATTCTATATGATTCGTCGTTTCCAAAGGAGACTGATCCATCACTTTCCTTTCTCAAGGTTAGAAATCTGTCCTCATCACCTATCATGTTCTTTGAACAACCATTGTCAACATACCAACCACGTTTCTTGTGTTTATCTTGTAGAGTGAGTGTGTATTTTTCATTGTTACACTGACTCTTCTTTCTTATCCATATTCTTTGTTGAGGTTCCTATCTGTCACTGTTTTTATTCCGTTGTGATTCTCTAGGAGGGACTGTCATTCTACAATCTTTGGATATGTGTCCAAAGATGTTTCACTTGTAGAATTCCACTTCATTGATCAAGGGCTCAGATATGTTGTAGCTTCTTCTTTGTGTTTCACTACACCTTATTGGATAACCATTTTGTGCATGAATTTCATAGTTGTTTCTGTTTTTGATATTTTCTCTGCAATTTACATCTTTATGTCCACAATTATTACATGAATAACATAAACCAAAGAAGATAGTTTGATACCTAGGATTTGACGATATTCTGAAAGGAGTTACTCTTCTGGATCCTTCTTCTTGAGGCCTACTTGTTTCTAACTGTTGCTGATTTTGAAATATGAATCTTCTAGGTGGAGGAATGTCCCTATGATCTTCCTTGTAAAACTTCTTGTTTCCTCTGACTATCTCTGCACAACTTCTTGGATGTGTTTCTTACTTTTTTTTTTTTTGGAGATTCATCCCTTTTTTGTCTGATTGTATCCAAATCCGTAGTTGTCATGATTTGGACTTTGACTGCTGATAATATCGTCCAAAACTTTTGAGTTGTTCTGCATGTTTTTCTTTTGAATGTCTTTTCTTAATGTGACAATCTCTACTTCCAAACTTCCAATGATCCTATCTTTTTCTTCCAACCATTATTTGAGTGTTTCTTCAATTCTTTTTTCTTCTTCAACTTGGATTTTCAATTTAGTGATCATCTGATCTAGTTCTTCATGGTTGGAAATTTGAGATTCCTCTTTTCTTTTTATTTCTTCCTGTAGTGACTTGTTTTTCTTCTTTTCCTTTTTTATAACTTCTATGGCACTCATCAATTCTTCTATGTAGTCAACTTCTGTGTCTTCATATTCTTCTTTGGTGCCTTCTTCATCGGAGTCTCCTATTGCCATGAATATAAATCTTTATGTCTCACTTCCACTGTCTTCATCTTTGTCTGATGAGGTGCTATCTTCTTTTGTGCAAAAGATTTCCTTGAAGTATTTCTTTTTGGTTTTCTTGCCTTTGTACATTTGTTTTCTATTTGAATCATCTTCTTCATTTATTTTCTTTTTCTTGTGGGGACATTTGTTAGAAAAATTACCAATACCATCACAATTAAAACAAATCAATGGAATCTTACCTCTATATTTTCCGTCGGTTCCCTTTTTCAGTCTTCTAACAAAGTTGGCTATTTCTTTATCGTCTTTTGAGATGTCATTGCTGCTTCTATATGAATTTTCATTTTTCTTACCCTTTTTATTTGATTTCTTGGATGCTTTGAATGCTGCTTCTTTTGTAACTGGATTCTATTGTTCAATTCTCATTTCAAAGGCTGCGAAAATTCCATGTAGTTCATCCATGATTATTGATTCCAGATCTGTTCTTTCTTCTAGTGATGAGATATTAGGATCAAATATCATTGGAAGAGATATTAGTACCTTTTGAACAATTATAGATTCATCAACTTCTTCTCCTAATCCTATGATTTCATTCACTATTTCATCAACTCATAAGAAGTAAGTTGCAATATTCTCATCTTCCTTCATCTTCATATATTTAGATTGACCTATGTAAGTTTGAAGCTTTGTTGCATTGAATTTTGCATCTCCTTGATAAACATTCTGAAGTTTGTCCCATATCTCCTTTACAGAGCTACAATGCATAACTTTGACATATACTGAATCAACCAGACCATTCATGAGTGCATTTTTGGCTTTTGAATTATTTAGAATGAGTTTCCTTCTGTTTTCATTTGTTGGAGGAACGACTGGTTCTTTATATCCATCTACAACTGATTTCCAAACCTCAAATCCTGGTGCTTGTACATATGTTTTCATCCTTCTTCTCTAGAAAGCATAGTTTTGTCCATCAAACCGTGGTATTCCATTTTTATACACATTGTTACCCTCCATGATCTACCTTTCAGTGGTTAAATTGATTTCCAAAGGAACCTACTCTGATACCAATTGTTGGATTACTTAGAGGGGGGGTGAATCAGTAATAGAGATTTTTAATCCTTTTAACCACAGTATTGTTGGTAGCCAACAATTCTGTCAAATTTTATCATAATAAAAAGTCATCACCAAGGGATAATTCCTTTTTTGTAGCTGCCCCCTCCTTATATTACAAATGTTTCTGTATTTTGGTTTTGAGGAGATTCATTGGCCTAGATGATTATAAGAGTGTTTCGTTTTAAATTTATCGTTTGTTTGTTTAATTTCATGACTGCAAGCATGAAATTAAAATAGAGGTTTGGCTTGGGTAATCATTTTGCAGTTTGTGGTTTCTTCCTTTCTTTTGATAAATAGATTAAACCTCAAGGGGACCTATGGTTTATAAGTCTTAAAGTTTGAAAGCTTATTGGTTAATCCATTTCCACAATTTAATTCACTATGGGAAATATAAATTGGTCATATCTATGGTTAACTATATGTTTTTGATATTTGATATGCCTATTTGCGCAGAACCTTGGATTAAAATTTATATATTGCTTGCTCTTACCACTCATATCACTATCCTATCACCTTGGTATATGATTGATGTACTCACAATTCCACATCATCCTATTGTCTTGCACATTTAAGACTCTCATTCATTATTCGAATAGTCAAATGATAATGGTTTGGGTTTAATGTTCATTGTGCATAGTGGTTCACAAGCCTACGCGTCCTCTGTTTCTTTGTCATTCAAAGCTCAAATTACCAAGCATGATATCCTCCCAAGTCCGTAGGTATCAAGCCTCTTCTGATTTTACAGATCTCTCCCTATTGTTTGTCTATTGGAAAACGAAACCTCCCTGTTGTTTCCTTTACTGTGTCTCTTTGATAGAAACCATGGCTCCCATGGTTCAAATTGAACCTAATGTCTTGCAAGCCCTCCTCACCCACGACGATTCCATAAGTGTATTACAAGCATAGGGTTGGGACATTTTCATCCGAAATTTTTAGGGTTATAACCTGGCAGTTGCACAGTCTTTTTCTCAGTCATTTGATGGCTCTAAAGACAAAATTGAAGATATGCAACTCGAAGTAACCAAGGATTTTATAACACGAGCTACAGGACTATCAAAAGAGGGTGAAAATGGTTCAAAAATGTCAAGCTAGAAGGCATGCCTTGGAGTCTGTTCATGGTCTCTAGGAAATCAACATGCTTCCCTAAAGGTACACCGATTAGTCTCTTAAAACCCCGATGGCACGACCTGATTTTAATTCTTAAACAATTCATAACTTGTGAGGGTGGGTATGGCTTAGTGTTTTTGTATCGCATCCGTCTGTTGATGATTTTCCTAGGGTTAAAGATAAATATTTCTTTCTATCTTTTGATGAGCATGCATAAAATGTCTAAGCGTTATCAGAAACAGAGTTTAAACCCTCTGTCCAAGCTTTTCCACCATGGGATTTTTCGAATTCTGTTGTTGTCGCATCTAGCTCAGCTTGGGGACACTTGGGAAGATTTCATGTGTAGAAACAATTTCACCCTACCTGAGAGCACAATAGACTTTCCTTTGCATTCCAATATAAACCCCAATCCTTGTAACCCTATGACTGAAAATATAGGTGTTGGTCCACATGGAGACTGTGTGATCATTGAACGAAACTCTGTTGTTATGCAAAACACTCTGGGCAAAGAGCCACTATATAATTTCGTGCCTAGAAAATCATCAGAGGAGGTAATAGATGTATTAAAGGAGAGGGTTTCTCCTGCTCCTACTGTTGAGTCGAATCAACGTTTTATTGACAAATCAAATGTTAAGAAAAATCACAAACATAAGAAAGAGGGTAACTCAGATTTGAGTTTTATAAATAAGAGACCAAGCAAGTTAATATCCAAGAGTCTAAGAAATCGACAACAATATCATCTGAGCTCAATCTCAGTGATCGAGGTCGATGATCACTTGACCGATGATGAGATCAATGAATTCCTTGCCTGAGAAGATGTGGATAACCAGTGTCTCGAAAATGAAACCATTAGTGAAGCTATACAATACGATTTTGTTTTTGAACTACCTCCGTTCCTAAAAAATCAAGAAGGCTTCGTTGGTATAAGCCATGATTTGAAGCAGGCTACAGAAAAAACCAAAGCACCCATTGCAGAGTACACTCAATCTCTGCCTGTCATAACACCTATACACTGTGATAATTGTCTTGACTGGGTTGAACTCTACTACAGAGATATACCATATCTCCAAGCATAGTTAAAACATATGGTAGCTCGAAACTCCTTGCTTGAAAGGGAAAATCAAGAATTGAAGGCATGCACAGATCGGGCAAGTAAAAGGACCAAATGAGCCGATAGTGTGATTATTAAGAGCGCAACAAATTTCAATGCTATCATTAACTCAGAATTATCAAACCCTTCACTGTCTAATCTCTAAAACGGTAAAATAGTTTTGATTTTCTTTGATTTGATTCTGTTGTAAAAGTCAAATAGATAGATTTATTTTGATTTTCTTTGATTTGATTCTGTTGTAAAAGTCAAATAGATAGATTTATTTTTATTTTCTTTGTTAATATAAGACTAGCTACAGAATATCACGATTATGTAGCAAGTCTATTTCTAAATGTTAGTTTGTATTGTTTTCTTAAATTCAATTTTGTTTTGTCATTTTTAGGAAAATAACAGTTATGATGCTATTCACAAGGAAAAGTAATCATGGATCATGCGCTGCATAGTTTAGTAATTTCTCTTTTTGTTGATAAAACTATGTCATCTATGTAATTAATTTTGATAAACAAACTCCTACATGAGTGTTTCTTTGTTATACTATTTTTTGTAAAGCAATCTATTTTTCTGGGATTACCCTCTATCTTGTATGATAAGAGGTTGTTAATCCAAGACAAGTTTAAATAGTGGTTGTTGTTTAGTAGTAAGGATAACTTTTGCTGGACTACAGTATGGACATGTGATTTTGGGAATTGATATGGGAAAACAATTCACCGTTGGATATAGACCTCTGTGATGCTTATTCCATTATGTTCTCCTATCACCTATGTATTATGAGATATTATTATGGTTGATTTAGCTTTAGCCTTGTCATCATATGGTGTCTCATATTGTTAAATATTTAGATGCTGTCCATCATCTGTCATTCCATTTTGTATGTGTGATCAATCAATTATTTAATTATTATTGAGTTTATTTAAGATATTAAATGATTGACAATATCAATACTCAGAATTGAGTTTTCCTTCGTTCTGAGATATTGATCATCTTAAGATCACACGATTCTTTTAATTAGTTATCTTCCTGATGTTATTAATCTACTCCAAATATGAAACACTTCTTTGAATTTATTTTGGAAGTACTAGCATTGTTCTATCATAGGTTTCCCTTAAATGCAAAACAACTAGGAGCTCAAACGACACAGAGAGATAAACTCAATTTTGTTGATCAACTACAGGTTGGTATGTGTGTTATTTTATTAAATTATTTAGTAATGAAACAATGATTGCATTAATTAGCTTTGACTATTTCTGGGTCATTGTTTCAATTTTATTTGCTTAGTATTTATTAGTTTAAAATCTTTAAACATTAAAAAAAAAGAAAAAAAAAAGATTTATGTTCTTTCTTTATCTTAGTTAGAAACACTATTATGAACATTCATTTCGCAAGATTTTAAGTAAACCTTGCAAATTGTATATAGGTTGTTTATAATCATTTGTATATTCACGTTCCTAGTTGAACACTTGTAATTAGTATATAGATTGTTAGAATCATAGCTCTAGATTAGTTTATTTCTTTTATTGTTTTTAGGACTTTAGTTGGCTAACAGATCCATTAAACCCGTCGGGTCAAATCATACCAAACGGCTTGGGTTATTTAGACAACGGCGATCTAGATTTGACCTTCCAGGTGACGGTGTGTCACTTACGCCCATAAACAAGTATACAAGTGTTATTTATCTTTATGATCAATATACCATTATCATTCAACAAGTGCAGAGAAGCATGAACAATGAACAATAATTCACATACACAATACACCAATATTTTTACGTGGAAACCCAATGCGGGAGAAAACCACGCAAATATTTTTCTTATATGTTTTTAAGAATTACATTCATTGGAAGCACCAACTTCCTTTGTTCTCCAGCTGCAACTGGAAGGAGGCTCCGACACCTATATTTCAGGATACAACCTGAAGGAAACTCCAACTCCCTAATTCTCTGGCTACAACCAGAAGGAGGCTACAACCCCCCATGTTTTATGACTACAAGCAGAAGGTGGCTACAACCACCTATTATTTCCCCGTCCAACTTCCCTAAAATCTAAGTGACATGATGAAACCACTGCCACACTGTCACTGTGAGATATACCACTGTAAACCTATACCAATTTGTGCCAACAACCTGTAACCAACCTGTACCAATATCCTATAATCAACCATGTATAAGAAGTCAACCTGTACCAACAAATACTAACAAGTACATGACCTATATATATTGCATCTCACGTATGTACACACCCTGTCTATACTACAGCTTGAGTATGTACGCGACCTGTCTATATTGTAGCTTGCATACACCTTTTGAAAGCTAGGGTTTTCACCTTTTCTGAAACTTAGACACTCTGCTGCCTCTGTCAAATCAACCTACAACCTGTCACTTTGTCCAATCTATATGTGTCCCCTATGCATACATGATCATACATAACCTTTAACCAAGTGCATCTACATCTCTCTAGTCATGTGCCACACATGTGTATACAATCATGAACAAGTGTAATGACCCTCACATGGACTAGACATCAAACCCTTACTAATATGCAACCTCAAACTTTGCAAACAAATTCACAACCTATTCACAACCAAAATCCCTCAACCATGTACCAAGAAATACTAGCTATTTCTCAACACTTGAACCAACAAGATGTACCAATGAATAATACCAACATACCAGTGTTGTATTTCTATATATCTAGCTCATACCACAGATGCCATACAACCAAAAACCTCTCTAGAGAAAATTATCAAACTCCCATAACCATGTATCATGGAGACAACAACATCCAACTATTCATAAGAATATGACATACCTTTTGAATCTGTAGATAGATCTATTGTACCTGATCATTGTAGACCTTCCTCAAAGCTTGCTTTTAGAATATGAGAATCTGACACCTTCAACAACTCAATCTTTCATGGTTTTTACCAATTGTATGCACCCTATTCTCCTTCAACTCACATATGTACATGCCATTCTCCATTGCAGCCCACGTAGACCTCAAAAACTAGGGTTTTTTCAGTGTTTGTGCAATTCCAAAACTTTCTTCGTCAACCCTTCTTTCTACCTCAGACTTGCGTAACTTCAGATGTATCAATGAGTACCTACAATAAAACTTACACAATAATATATATTCAATGTGCTTAATAGGTGATAATAGGATACCCTTGCTCTTTTATTTATACTCTCAAGTAGCTTCCTCTAGGGGTTACCCTCTAACCAATTTAACCCAAATTCCTTCTTTTAGGGCTAACCCACTTCTAACCACTTGTCCACTTATAACCACTTTATCCACAAATAATAAAATCTCTACTTCTAGTTGCAACTAATTTATTTTTAATTATTTTGTTATTGCAAAAACTTAACCCATAATTAACTCCTAGTTTCACCCACTTTGACTAGTCGACTTCTTCTAGGGGTTTCTAGAATAATTTGACTTCTTTGACCTTCTAGAGGCTTCTAGATACTCAAGAGGATTCTTCAACTTCACAAGGCCATAACTCTCGAACCGTGAGGAGTTATGTGACGTTCCACATATCAAAGGAAATGGCATGACATGTACTATACATATAGAATACTATTACCTGCAAATACACTGATATTCATACCATTATACCTCAAACAATATTGAGTCCCTTATCCATACTGTTGGGGCTACCATAATTTTCTATCGGTCTTTCTTCAAGGATTTATATCAATGATAACCAACCCAATTAATCAACACAAGTGATAGGCAATAAACACATAAATAGCCTGAAAATATAAAGAGAAGTATCTCCATGCCTTGAGAATTAGATAGAAGAATGAAAGATAACCCTCTTTGAGGGGCCACCTCCTTTTACAATAGAACAAATGTACACAATGAGATGATTCTAAAACTAGGTCTCCTTGGTATATATATAGGAGACAAAGGGTACAATTACAAATAAAGGGTCCAACTAACAACACTAATATAACAATATAAATGTAATAACTCAATATCTAGGGATTAATCTAGGGCTTAACATGGGGCCCTGGAATAAAAAACATATCTATGATCACGAGGGACAAACATACATAATTTTTTAATGAGACCTTGGAATAAAAAAAAATAATCATAATTTTTTAATGGGACCTTGGAATATCAACAAATAATCAATCTAAAGCATTGACACTTTGCGAAGGTTCGAAGTTCTTATATTCAAACCTCATTAGAGACTTGATAGTCATATGTGAATCATCTCTAATTATAAGACATATGGGAAGCACAACTTCTCTGAACGATTGTAACCTAGCAAGGATAGTATCTAGAAATAATAAAAAAAGTAAGAATATTTACTTCGGTTGAATATTATCATGTGTTAAGAGCCATAAATAATCAAGCAGACAACCAAGCCAACCCTATTGATCATTTGGGGTTGGAAAACTCAAAACAAGAAGGAGGATTTTTATAGCACCATCCCATAATTTATTTACCAATGGTTATATCAAAGTGTGAATTAACAAGAGGCATTTTAATTCCAAAGGATCCATGCAAATCCAAGTGGTATCTCAATCCCATCTATAACAAACATGGATTACATATTTTATTCCCCATAGTAGTCTCACACACATACTCATTGATGGAAGAGTAGGGTATTAATTATGATATCATTATTTTTGTCGAAGACAAAGGTAGGATATCTCTGAACAATGATCTTGGTGGTGTGAATTTGGCATTTTAGTTAGTAAATCCATCTTCTCTAGACTTGTGGTATGAATTTCTTGAAATGAACTACGTACCTCACCCTAGTTGTGATGCAATTCAAGGAATAAGTTGGAATTCTATTTTCTATAGCCTAGTGGAGGATTTTTCTACAATACAAATTTTAGTGGAGGTATGCTCTATTAATTATAGTGCCTACTCAACCCTATTGCCAAAATTTCTCTAGATTATTCAATACAAGGAGGAGCACAACCATACGAGTCAATGTGAAATTTGTGTGATGTTGGGTATTCAATGAGTTCTGAGTGTCATGAAAGACTAATTTTGAGAAACCATTCTACTATTTCTACCTGCACTAGTAAGTTTCATGACTAAGAGGAATCCCTGAACTAAGGGCATGTAGAGATTTTGGAAATTGTTGTTCAACAAAAGAGGAAAATTGCAAAGCTTAAGAAGGAATCGAGTATGCTACACAATATGGTGAGAGGATTATCACAAAGATCTTAGTATAGGATATCGCATCAAAGGATATCAATTGGTTCAATACTTGATGAAGCTAAAAATGAGGAATCATTTCGACAAGAGCTAGGAGAAGCGATGATGGAAGCAATGGAACAAGAGAACATCCCCCTTCAGGAGGAACATAATGAGGCTCTTAGTGGCCATGTATTTGTCTTATTGTAGGTTTTTCTTATGTTTTGTAAAAAAAAATAGATTCTAGGATAGTTTAATAGGGTTTATAACATGAGAAAAAAATAGTCATTTATCTAAGAAAGATCGAAAACTAGTCTCTTTTTTTTGAAGCTTTTGAAATTTTGTAATAATTCTAATACTATGACATCTTTTTCTTTGAATGGCGGAATCAACAACTGGATGGGAACCATACTTGCATGACACGAGATCAATTCCTACCACTACCACTATAACCTCCAGGTGCAAGCACAACCCCAAACACAACACACAAGCTAGAAAAGGTTTGAACCAATGATGTTGCAAGGAGTGCCTTAACAATACACTCTATCGCCAATTGATCTACAGCTATGGGTGAAATACTATGGAATCTTGAAAATCAATCCTTTTTTGTATTATTATGCTAAATAGTGATTTTACATCACATTTTTAATCCCAAATTAACTATTTCAATTAAAAAAATAAAAATAAAAACAAGTTAAAACTAGTAATATTTACATTCAAAATAACAAATTAAGTTGTTTTTTACTTTCTCATTTTGGAAAAACTCACTTTCATTGAAGGTATAAATTCTAGATCCACTATTTTATTCCACATTTAATCAAATATGTGTTATAACCTTATTTATTGGAGTGAACTCTAATTTAAATGAGGAAAGAGATCATAATTTTTTAAAGATACATGAAAAATATTATTTTGTAAAAGTACCTTTCATTTGAATGATGGAATGCCACAAATCTCTATAATTATTGACATATGAATATGTCATAATGAACAAAATTATTCCATAATTCTACATTATCTATATGTCAATACTTGTTTTTGTTTACGTGATGTGGAATGAAATGAGTTAATAAATGGACAAATTCAACCTTTTTAAGGCATTTATTTTTTATGGCAAGGTAAAGTCCTACTTTAATATACTCATTTTTTTCAAAATTCCAATGATTTGGATCATCTTAAAATGAGCTCAAACCTTTAAGGGGAAAGTTCCATGTTCCAAGTTTTTATTAATTGAAACTATAATTTAAAAAAAAAAACTTATTAGATATAAGAAAATTTTAAATAGTTTATCTACTAATGAACTTACCCCAACATGGAATACTACATTTGTATAATACATTTAGTTTAAATGTGTAAATTTTATCCATAATATTGTTGCTATTCGTAAGCATTTTCTCAACTTCTTATAAATTTTAATATTTGTTATTATTTGTAAACTTCAAGATTGGACTTTATCATTCTTCAGATCTATATTTTAAACTTTGTCGATGTAACTTTTGTTGGATTACTGAGAGGGGGGGTGAATCAGTAATAAATAAATTTAATCATTTTTAACCATATAATCCAAGTGTTATATCAATGAAGCATTATCATCCAATAACTGCAGAGTAAATAAGCAATGAACAAATTCACCCAAAATCATACACATACATAGTACACCAGTGTTTTACGTGGAAACCCAAATCGGGAGAAAACCACGTAATGATTTTTCTTATATGTCTTGAAGAATTACATTCATTGGAAGCACCAACTTCCTTTGTTTTCTAGCTACAACTGAAAGGAGGCTCCAACCCCCTAGTTTCTCAGGCTACAACCTGAAGGAAGCTCCAACTCCCCAATTCTCTGGATACAACTGGAAGGTGGCTACAACCACCTATCCTTGCCCCGTCCAACCGCCCTGAAGTAGAAGTAGAATGATGGAACCACTGTCACACTATCACTGTGAGATATACTGATGTATACATGTACCAATAAATCTGAACCATGCATCAACCTGTACCTCAACCTGTACCATAAACAAGTGCATCAACCATGCACCAACCTGTACCAAACAACCTGTAATCAACCTATACCATAAACAAGTGCATCCAACCATGTACCAATTATGTACCAATAATGTGTGTCAACTACT
>ML796214.1:656975-682161 GCA_009831015.1 Picea engelmannii
GCATCAGATACATTTACATGGAAAAATGATTCACTATGGTACAAAGATCGCTTATATTTATGTAAGAACTCCCAACTCAAACAAAAGGTACTATTAGAATTGCACACCTCTCCAGTAGGAGGGCACTCAAGATTTTTGAAAACTTACCATAGAGTCAAGAAGGATTTTTTTGGGATGTCCTTAAAACTGGTGTTCAAAGCTTTGTGGAAGAATGTTTGGTTTGCCAACAAAATAAGGTGCAAATAATTAATACCCCAAGTCTTTTACAACCATTAGCCATCCCAAGTCAGCGTTGGGAGGAGTTTTCCATGGATTTCATCATAGGGTTACCGAAGTCTGAAGGAAAGAGTGTCATCATGGTGATTGTTGATAGAATGACCAAGTACGCACACTTTTGTGCACTCTCTCATCCCTTCAAATCTAGTACAGTTGCCACCGCATTCATGGAGACAGTTCAAAAGCTACATGGTAGCCCAAAGATTATTGTAAGTGACAGAGATCCCATCTTCAATGGACATTTTTGGACAGAATTATTTTCTTTTTTGGGTACTCAATTGGCTCATAGCTCATCCTATCATCCTCAATCTGATGGAAAAACCGAGATAGTGAAAAAATGTCTAGAAGGATAAATTTGTTTCTTTGTCTCTGATAAACAAACACAATGGTTCAAATGGTTATCCTTGGCAAAATGGTGGTATAACACTTCCTTTCATACTGCAACAAAAATGACACCATTTATGGCACTCTATGGATACCACCCTCCTTGCATCACTTCTTTTCTAAAAGAAAAATATAAGGTTCAAGCAGTGGAAGATCACATCGAGCATCAACAACAAGTTCTCCAAATCTTAAAGGACAACCTGACCATGGCACATAATTGCATGAAACAATAAGCAGATCAACATCGTAATGAAAGAAGTTTTGAAGTAGGGGATTGGGTGTTTTTAAGACTACAACCATACAAACAGATGTCCCTCAAGAAATCCAAGGATAATAAATTATAACCAAAGTACTATGGCCCTTATAAGGTGTTGCAAAAGATTGGTACTATGGCATACAAATTTGAGTTGCCTGTATCTTCACGAGTACACCCAGTTTTCCATTTTTCAGCTTAAATAAGGTTATAGGTGACAAGATCCCAATTCAAAATATATTTCCAAAACTTGACGACGAAGGAAAAATCATATTGGATACTGAATCCATCACTGACACAAGAATTCGCCAGCTGAGGAATAGATCCATTTCAAAGTATGTCATTAAATGGAGGAAAATACCAGCTGAAGATTCCACCTGGGAAAATGATTCTTTTATACAAAACCATCCAGAGTTACTCAAGCGTTGCAGACAAAACTTGTCTTAAGGGGAGGGTCATGTTAAGCCCTAATATTGGCTCATTACCCCTTAATTGGGGCATATTACATTAGTAATGTTATTTTATTTATGTCAGCTTTATTCCATTAGTCGTAATTATACCTCCTAGTCTCCTATATATACCAAGGAGACATTTTCATTTGGAATCATCTTGTACTTGAACATTTATGTGGGATAAAAGGAGGTTGCCCCCTTGAAGAGGCTTATTATCTGAAATTCTCTCTTTTTCAAGGCGTTGAGTACTTATTCTGAGGTTTTTCTATGCTATATTGATATTTGGTTCTTAACAGAATGGAGTACCAATTTTTAATGGTCAGATGGTTTTAAGTATGAGATGTGGAGCATAAGGACGGAAGTATTTTTACAGGCATAGGGACATTATATTTGGCTATCAGTTGTTACAGGATATGATAGTTCAAAAGACTACAACCAAGAAGGAATTGAGCAAAAATAACAAAATAGCAATGGATTTCATCTGGGAAGGATTACCTAATCCGGTAAGAGAAAAGGTTGGTAAATGTTCATCAACAAAAGAACTTTGGGATCAGTTACATGACATATATTCTTCACCCATCACAGATTCAGAAAATGTCAAAGAAGATGTAGAAACAAATCAAGAAGAATTATGTTCACCATGTCAAGAAGATTCAGAAGATGAAGAGTACATAATCACCAGAGGTATGTTGTTTTGTGTTAATTTTGAAAAACATGGACATCTTGAAATAGAATGCCATGAAGGAAATGAGACAAGAAAAATAATTGAAAAGGAAGACAATTATGACGAAGAATCGAGTAGTGCTTTAGATGAACTAAGAGAAAAAAACAATTCACTCAAGAAAGAATTGACGAAACAAAAGGAAAGTTGTCACATTTTTTAAGAATCCCAATAGGTCATCGCAAACTTAAGAACTCAGCTAGAAGAAGCTGGAAAGATTGAAGAAAATATTGAATATCAAAAGCAATGTTTGGAAACTAACATAGCAGCTTAGAAGGAAGAAGCAGAAATGAGAGAGAAGATATTGACAAATCATCTTAAGGAAAGAACTAATGATCTAAACCAGCTTGAGGCAGAGTTTGGTCAAGAAGAGAAAGGACTTGAAGAATAAATAATCACATTAAAAATTCAGCTTGAAGAAGTGAAAAGAACAAAAGAAGTCATGAAGTCTTAGATAATGAAGAAAGAATAAGAGGTTGAGAATCTTGAAGAAGAAGTTGTCACATTGAGAAGTAAAATCATCAAGCTCAACACGAACGTTGAAGAGAAAAAAACATCCACATCAGTTATACAGAATGAAGAGAAGCACTCTAGGTTGCTAGAAAAGAAGAATGAAGAAAATAGAAAGAGTCATGCAAAAGTACTCAAAGGAAGGAATCATGGTCAACCTGAATCTAAGAAAACTATTAAAGATACATCTTCAAGGGGACTATCCATGTTCAAGCCACAAAGAAGCTTCAATCATGATCATGATTAGTCAAGACAAAAATTCAGAAGGACTATGCCACAAAGAAGATCATTCACTCCCAGGTATGCAAATTTATTTTATGGTCATTGTTTTTATTCTACTAACTTTGGACATAAGGTTTCATATTGCAGGGATTATAAAAGAAATGTTCAAGCAAGAAGTGTCTATGTGGTCGCACATAACATTGAGTGTTACAAATGTCATAACTATGGACACATAGCCAGTGATTGTAGAAGCATGATCGATACTTCCATGAAAGAGAATACTGATATCAAATATAAGAAAGTATGGATAAGAAAACAAGAAGAGCAAGTGAACAAATAACATGTACCAAAGATCGCAAGATTGGAAATAAAACAAGATGAAGAAAATTCTACAGAGAAAAAGAAAGATGTCAGAGAGAGAAAGGTTTGGAAAATAACTGAAATAAAGGAAGGGAAAGTAAATAAGGAACAAGTTCAAGAGATTGTACTTTCAGGCATTGTAGTGAAAGATGAATCCATAGATAGAAAGAAAGAAGTCAGAGCTCAGAGAGATAATAAATCTAACCATGAAGATGATGATGAACACACATCAGAGAAGGAATTGTTCTGAGCCATATGGCTTAGAGACTCCCAAGTAATATGAATATTAGATAGGGGGAGTGTATGTGATATCTTTGACAGACCAAAGAACCATCCTTAAAGAAGCTTGTAGAGTTTGAGAAGACAGATTCAGAGCAATCAGTTAGCAGAAGTAAATTTTGATAGTATAATGATAAATGGGTTAGCATTATGGACAGTTGCGCAAGTAGAATCTTGGACAGTATGGACAAAGATGGATTCGTAAGAACACTTAGCATGTTTGGATAGATATATGATAGTGGACGAGAGCATGGATTCATAGATTGGTTCAGAGAGTGGTTCAGAGAAAAGGAACATTATCATAATGAATGATAATTACACAAGAAATGGCTCAAACAATGCTAATGGAATACAAATTGACAGACATTTTTTGGAAACAACCAGTGCATACAACATTTCACATTAAAAATAGAGTAATGCTCTGAAAAAACACTGACAAAACTATAAATGTGTTGAACCTGCACAGAATAGATCTAGCTAAACAATAATACACACATTTGCAAAGAGAATTGGAGAAGGAAGAAGGAGAGAAAGAATGGAAGAATTCTCATTAACCATTTCCACACTCAAAGAGTGAATAATTTACAATATATATAGGCTACATAAGTAACTAATGATCCATAGTGGTGGTCTAGATTGATCTAGACACACACCAGCAGTTACAAGAGTATATTGCCACCTAGTCTAGTCTCTCAGGCAGTTACGGGAGTGAACTGCCACCTAGCTGAGTTAACTAGTCAACTAGTCTTCAGTTAACTGACTGAACAAAGAGTAGCGAGTTGGTGATGATTCCAATGTTGCATGGTGACAAAATGAATGCAACATCTAAACTCAACTCAACTAGTCAAACTGAAGTGTTAACTAAAAGAGAATATTATCCAAGTGGAATATTCTCCCCTAAAATATAGGAGACTGGATAATGACTAATTATGACTAATAAATAAGGAATAACCTTAGGAAAAATAAATCCTAGGTGTGTGTGAAGTAACTCCAACACCCCCCCTAAACATCACTATGGTGAAAATAAAGAATGGGTCCCGGCTACGAGGCCATCTTAGGTGCCCAAATACAAAAGATACACTGAAATAAATGAGGAAAGAGGGAAAACCTAATGGGAACAAAACCCCCCCTCAAATTACAATGCATAAAATAAAAAATGAGAAGGAACAAAAACAGTTGCTAAGCAACCATGTCCTTCACTCCAAGAAGACCTCTCAACTGTGCAAGTTTGTGCTTGTTGAAGATTTTGTTGAAGATGTAGATGTTTGCATGGATCTGATGAAGTATATGAACCATTGAGATGTCCACACATATCCACTTTATCTTCTTGTAATGAAAAATATCCAAATAAATTTTGGATGAAATTTTGAAAATCGTGCGGTCGTTTTCGGAAAAACGCTGAAATTTTGTTGATTTTGAAACGATCATAAATTCACTTTCCGGACTCCGTTTCGGACGATTGTTTTTTTGAAATTGGATATTTTCCCGAGAGGAATTCAAATATCTAATTTTTTTCTGCAAATTGTGCTCAGAAGATATCAGAATGAAGTCTGATTTGCGCGGCTCTCTTTTTGTCTCCTGAGATGCATGCATGGTGCATACAAAAGTGTCTGCATGTGACTCCTGAGATGCATGCCATATATCTTCCACGTGAATTTCAGAAAATAAATCTGAAATGGATTAGACATCATCTTCAATTAATGGAATACAAATTTCTGCAAATACTTTTGTAGAAGACTCTTCATAATAATAGGCTTGCTCTTCTGATGGCTTCTCTTTTGGCTCTATCTGTTCAACCTCCTGCATGAAATATACACAATCTTCTTTATTCCCGAATAGAACCTCCAATCTGGTTCATAATGCATTTACAGTTGATTCTTGTGAATCATCATATACTTGATGGAGAATTTCAGAAGAAATAAACGAGAGGATCCATCCTATGGCCATATCTTGTCTATTGAGAAAATCATTTTTCTCATCGACAGAATCAGGATCTTCTTCCATTTCCATGGTTATTTGGTATAAGCCTCTACATATGTGAAGAAGCGTAATTTTTGGCTTCCACTCCAAATAGTTATGAGGCGTGAGAAGTATTATCAGTGAGTAAAAATAAATTCCATATTTTCTGCGTTCTTCAATATTCAGTACCTGCAAAAATAATTTGGTGTAGATTTTTCTTAGAAGTCTATCAGCTCTGATACAATGTAAATGTGTTGAACCTGCACAGAATATATCTAGCTAAACAATAACACACACATTTGCAAAGAGAATTGGAGAAGGAAGAAGAAGGAGAGAAAGAATGGAATAATTCTCATTAACTGTTTCCACACTCAAAGAGTGGATAATTTATAGTAGATATAGGCTACATAAGTAACTAATGATCCATAGTGGTGGTCTATATTGATATGTGCACACACCAACAGTTACAAGAGTATACTTCCACCTAGTCTAGTCTCTTAGGTAGTTACGGAAGTGAATTGCCACCTAGCTGAGTTAACTAGTCAACTAGTCTTCAGTTAACTGACTAAACAAAGAGTAGTGAGTTGGTGATGATCCCAATGTTGCATGGTGACAAAACCAATCCAACATCTAAACTCAACTCAACTAGTCAAACTGAAGTGTCAACTGAAAGAGAATATTCTCCAGGTGGAATATTCTCCCCTAAAATAAAGGAGACTGGATAATGACTAATTATGACTAATAAACAAGGAATGACCTTAGGAAAAATAAATCATAGGTGTGTGTGAAGTAAATCCAACAAAAACTCCCTACGAGCTATGGAAAGGAAGACCAGCAAATGTGAAGCACTTCATAGTTTTTGGAAGCAAATGCTACATTAAAAGAGAAGATGGCAGAATGGGAAAGTTTGACTCTTGTCTGCACAAAGGAGTACTTGTTGGTTACTCAAGTACAAGGAAAGCATACAAGTGTCACAATCTGAGATTGAAAAAAATTGTGGAAAGCATCAATGTAACAATTAATGAAACAAGCAGAACAAAATCAAAGGAAGAAGAAAATGAATCAATGGAACAACCTTCCGAAGAAGAACCAGAAGATGAAAAGGAAGTAGAAGAGGAATATGAAGAGAATTCGACAAAAACAGAAGAGCAAGTTCAACAAGTGTCTCGAAAGACACCCAGTAAACGAGTACAGAAGAATCATCCTTCAGATTAGATTATCGGAAAATGATGCAGGAGTTGAGACTAGAAAAAGAATTTGTTCACCGAAACAAACACACTTAACACTCTTATCTACAATTGAACCAAACTGTTTTGAAGAAGCCAACAAGGATAAATTTTGGAATAAGGCCATGGATGAAGAATTGGATCAAATAGAGAAAAATGACACTTGGGAATTGGTTCTAAGACCAAAAAATAAGAATGTGATCAGCACAAAATGGGTTTTGAGGGATAAATTAAATGAATATGGACAAGTTACAAGGAACAAAGCTAGATTGGTATGTAAAGGATATGCTAAGATTGAAGGAATCAACTTTGAAGAGACATTTTCCCTAGTTGCCAGAATGGAAGAAATCTGTTTGATTTTATCTTATGCATGCTCCAAAAATGTTGAAGTATATCAGATGGATGTAAAATCAACTTTTCTGAATGGGGAACTTGAAGAAGAAGTCTACATTGAACAACCGGAAGGATTTTAGTTGTCAGAGAACACAGATTATGTGTGTAAATTAAAGAAGGCCTTGTATGGTCTAAAACAAACTCCTAGAGCATGGTACTCTAGACTGGATAAGTATCTACAGCAGGCAGGGTTTAGAAAAGGAAGTGCAGACAACAACCTCTACATCAAGGTTAAGCCAGAAATTTGCAAAAGATATGCAGAAAGAATTTGAAATGTCGTTACTTGGAGAACTATCCTTCTTTCTGGGACTTTAGATACGTCAAAGAAACCAAGGAATTTTTCTTTCTCAAACCAAGTATCTCAAAGAAATGCTAAAGAGGTTCAGAATGGAAGATTGCAAACCAGTTGTCACTCCCATGCAAACTAGCTGCAAGTTGAGCAAAGATGATGTTTCAAAGTCTATGGATCAAATGCAATATATGTCAATGATTGGCAGCCTATTGTATGTGACAACATCCAGACCAGATGTAATGCAAGTAGTTGGACAGGTGGCACGATTTCAAGTAGCACCAAAGGAATCACATGTGTAACACCCTATTTCCCCCAGTCTGTGAAAATAACTATATTGGCCATGAACTGTGGCAAACTCAAAAATCTGAATGTGTGGTGTGAATGGACCTTGTGAAAAAGGTCGATGAATGTGAATAATATTATGAATATATATTGCAGGATTGCTGAGAGGGGATATGCTGAAAAAGAGACCATGATGACTGAAGAAAGGTGGTGGAAGGCACCTGGAAAGGTGGTGTTAACTTCCACTGAAACCAATACCGTATTTGGACTTCACTGCCCGGAGAACCAAGAGCGGCTCGCTGGCCCCGAATTAAATGACTCGTCGGGATTGGTAGGTAAAGGGATCCTCATGAGTAATGAGGGATGGGGGTGAACCACCCATCTATAGAGTCCTCAGACCTGACCACTGCGAGGAAGACCGGGCCACATGCAACCTCGCCAAAAGGAGAAAAGGCAGGAAGAGTGGGTGATTAGGGGGGCAGACGCAAGGGAAAGAGGAAGAAGAACTCTGGAAAAATACAGAGTGAGTGATAGTAGAGAAGAAGGAGAGTAACCTTCATTCTCGATCACTGGAAAATAGAGACGCAATCTCGCAGCATCGTGGTCTTAGCTCGGGGGTGGCTAGTGGTAAATTCGTTGGGAGTCGCTCAGCCTACGGTTGGGTGGAAACAAGCACCCCTCTCAGCAGTTGCACTCACATCTGGTGTTATTTCTGATAAGTGTTTTACATCTTGCATCTTGAAATTTATATGCTGACATGTATGCTCATAGTCTGTGCAGTTTTATGAATGATTTGAGTATAAGACTGCCTGGGTAGTGTTTTGATTTAGAAATGGTGGTTGCATGCTTATAATGGGAAGACTACGTATGTCTTATGTTTTATAAATCTCTATTTATATGCATACCGATCTAATTCAGACTTCAAGTCTGCTTTTGGGAAATCTATGTCCTTATTCGTCCCCAGGAATACCCAGAATAGATCTCTCCACAGAGATGCTCTTCTTGGAAATCTTACCAAGAACCTGGAAAAGGATTTGAAGGTGAAAGTCTTAGCAACCCTATACGAGGAAGAATGATCCTCTTAGAATATAGAAATAGTAGCGTGGGGATAAGTATCGATCAACGGATGAGATCCCGTTGGAAGATATGCGGTCGTTCACGACTGTTAGATTGGAGGAAGAAACGAGGGCGTTACATGCCTTAACCCTTTTCCTTTATCTTCGTGAGTAGCGAAGAAATCGGGACCGTAGATCCCTAAGGTCTATGGGAGTATCTGGACCATTGGTTTTTCCATGTCGAGGGAGCAGTGGGAGAGTGCACAGCATGGGACAGATCTGAGCCATCAAATCTTAGTTAGAAAACCTAACAGCCGTCTGATATAAGGAGGATATGTGTTGCAAGATTGCCCATTCCGGGGATTTGGACTTCAGGATTTCGGAAGTCCTGATGACAAGAGATCGGGACACTCCATGGTGGAAGTCCCGATATAGATCTAGACCGTCCGATCTAAGGAGGATACATGTCACAAGATTTCCCATTCTGGGGATTCAGACTTCGGGATTCTGGAAGTCCTGATGACAAGAGATCGAGACACTCCATGGTGGAAGTCTCGATATAGATCTGGACCATCCGATCTAAGGAGGATACGTGTGGCAAGATTTCCCATTCCAGGGATTCGGACTTCGGGATTCTGGAATTCCTGATGACAAGAGATTGGGACACTCCATGGTGGAAGTCCCAATATATATCTGGACAATTCGATCTAAGGAGGATATGTGTCACAAGATTGCCCATTCCGGGGATTCAGACCTTGGGATTTCAGAGGTCTTGAAGAAAAGATATTAGGACACTCCATGATGGAAGTCCCGAAACATTCTGGACCATCAACCCGTGGAGGACACATGGCGGAGAATCGAGATTCCATCGATATTTCAGATACCGGGGATTCAAGTTGACAGAGGATTTGTGTCACTGGGGAGGGTCGCAAGTTGCGAAATCATGAAACAACGAGGACCATCGATCTGAGGGAGTCCCATTGGCCAAAGGGTCGGGCCCTCATATTCATAAATCCTGAAAGAGATAGGAGTGAGGTCTTATGAGTAGTGGTCACCTAGATCAGGGTATATCCAGGAGGGGTAACGTGACAAGGGCCACGTCGGGAAACTGGAAATCAGGAATTCGGGAGTCCCGCTGACAAGAGGTTGGGCTCTCATATGGATAAGTCCCGAAGGGAATAAGAATGTGGTATTATGAGAAGTGGTCATATTGGACAAGGCATAGCCAGGCAGCTAATTGTTGATCGAAGCATGTTTGACACTTCGGCATTTGGGGGTTTGCAGAGCCGAAAGACTTGACTCGTTTATATCACTGAGTCGCGAAATGAAAAAAGGTGCCTATTTGTTTGGCCTGTGATCATGATCAACAATCACATGGAGGTGGAAAAATGGGAGAGCTAGCCTGTGCTAAGCCCCGTAGAATTTTAGAGATTATGTCCCTCGAGAAAAGGAGGAAAATTTATTATGCAGTAGCGGATGCGTTACAACATGTATTAGCAGTGAAGAGGATTTTCATATATCTCAAAGGAACAGAATATTTTGGGCTATGGTATCCAAAAGGAAAGGATATATCATTAATTGCCTACACAGATGCAGATTGGGCAGGTTGTATTGATGATCGACGAAGAACCACTAGAGCAACGTTCTACTTGGGTGAGTGTTTAGTATCATGGATGAGCAAGAAACAATCATCAGTATCTCTATCTATAGCCGAGGTAGAGTATATTGTAGCAGCAACATGTTGTACACAAGTTCTTTGGATGAAACAAACTTTGATAGATATATAGGTTGAGTATGATGATCCCATTCCAATATATTGTTATAATACAAGTGTCATCAGTATCTCAAAAAACTCGATGATGCACTTCAAGACGAAGCACATTCCAATAAAGTATCACTTTCTACGAGAACAGGTTGCAGAAAAGAACATCGGAGTTGAGTATGTGGGAACAAAAGAACAAGTGGAAGACATCTTTACAAAACCACTTCCACGGGAAGCCTTTGAATATCTTCACCAAAGACTTGGAGTTATTTCTACTCCAAAATGAATTATTTTTGAATAATTATCTTATATGTCTTAGATGTACATGAGGAAGCACCATAGGAGGACAGTTCATTTAGGGGGAGCAACCTAGGATGGAAAGATACCTATGCCATTGATGACAAAGGGGGATAGATTTATCAGATGCAGAGGACAGAGGCATGGTTCCAGAGGGAGAATATTTATCAGATGCAGAGGATAGAGGCATGGTTCCAGGGGGAGCATGAGTGATATGATTTCAGTATTGCATCAGAGTGTTTCCATCAATGCCAAAGGGGGAGATTGTTGATTAAGGTTGGTTTTCATTGATGTCAAACCTTAAAGAAAGCCCCATAGCACAAAGGTTTGGGTAATGGAAACAAGATTGTTTGATGTAAATATGACTCATTATTGTTTTTTCATGGTTGATAAGAAGTAAATATGGATGAACTCCAACGTGGTCCCCTTATGGTGAAAGCCCTCACGAGAAGACGCTTTGTGGAGTAAGAGAACACATGCTTAATTGTGTAATAATGAGATAAAGGAAAGTGAATTTGTCAAGGAAATTATCCTATATTGATAGTACTTATCATGCCATTTCCGTTGGTTTGTGGAACATCACATAACTTCTCACGGTTAGAGAATTATGGCCATGAGAAGTTGGAGATCCCAGGATTGGGTAATGGACCCAAGTTTGTTTGATGGGTAACAGTATGAGTTATGATATATTTTCAGATAATAATATTCTATATGGATAGTGCATTTCATTCCATTTCTGGTGGTATGTGGAACGTCACATAACTCCTCACGGTTTGAGAGTTATGGCCTTACGAACTTGGAGGACCCTCATATGTCATCTAGAAGCCCCAAAAGGTCAAAGGAGTCAAAGTGGTTTAAGAGATTTTGAAAGGTAAATAATAAAGTGAAGTGATGAATGTATTATAATTCAAAATGAATACAAAATAAATTGTTTCAATAATAAATTTAATGGAGAAATTAAAAGTGGGTTAACCCTAAAATAAGGAAAGTGGGCCAAGCGACCTAGAAGATGTTTTTAAGGAAGCTACTTGGAGAGTATAAATAAGAGGCAAGGCTCTCTCATTTTAATCACACTTGAAAATATTGAATATTTATAGGCTTCTGAGGTAACCAAGGATATCTAAGCCAAAATTCTGATGGAAGGTAAAGAAAAGAAGGCCGAAATGCAAGGAAGGATAAATTCTTTCTAAGGTATGTTATCTATAGGTCATCTCACCATTTTCACTATAATTTTTTTTCTATAATGATTCATACCGTGAAATTGATATTCCATTGTCAAAACATATCCAAGTATCTGTGGTAAAACATTCATCTTGTGGGTCATTTTATTTTTGGAGTTACACTCCATGGAAAATAGGGTTTGTGGCTAGTCCTGAAACTAGTCAAAAACAGGTGTTTCAGGTAAAAACGTCATAACTTCTTCATAACAGATATAAATTCAGTGAAACCAAATGTGTTGGTTAGGGTATAGTATGTAGTATTGTGTAACATTTTCAGATTAATTCAACAAATATTTTGTGTGGGGCATGCTCTACAAGGTCGCTCTCTAGAATAATCCAGAATTCAGCAAGGTATGACATTTTTGCTATAAATCCTTTTCTAAGAGGTTCCAAGTAGTGACACTTGGAGGAATTCCATAAAACACACTGAAGAACATTGTGTATCAGTTTCATATATTTATACATTACAAGTACAAATTTATGATCACTTCAAGTTAGGGTTGTTGACTAATCCAAAACTAGGCATGTGAGACTAAAGAAAAGTTTGATGAAAATGCTAGTCTCTTATTGTTAAAGTTAAGGAAGGTTTGCAGGAATGTGATCATATACACCAGGTCTATTACAAAGCTACAAATAAGATTTGTATGATGAAATTGATGAGGGATTTTGGTTGAGGTACATGTTGAGTACATAGTTTAGACAAGTAGTTGATGAGTTGGCACATACATAAGGTGTATAGTTGATGATGATTGGTACATATTGATGATTCATAGTTGATCAGTAGTTGACACACATTATTGGTACATAATTGGTACATGGTTGGATGCACTTGTTTATGGTATAGGTTGATTACAGGTTGTTTGGTACAGGTTGGTGCATGGTTGATGCACTTGTTTATGGTACAGGTTGAGGTACAGGTTGATGCATGGTTCAGATTTATTGGTACATGTATACATCAGTATATCTCACAGTGATAGTGTGACAGTGGTTCCATCATTCTACTTCTACTTCAGGGCGGTTGGACGGGGCAAGGATAGGTGGTTGTAGCCACCTTCCAGTTGTATCCAGAGAATTGGGGAGTTGGAGCTTCCTTCAGGTTGTAGCCTGAGAAACTAGGGGGTTGGAGCCTCCTTTCAGTTGTAGCTAGAAAACAAAGGAAGTTGGTGCTTCCAATGAATGTAATTCTTCAAGACATATAAGAAAAATCATTACGTGGTTTTCTCCCGATTTGGGTTTCCACGTAAAACACTGGTGTACTATGTATGTGTATGATTTTGGGTGAATTTGTTCATTGCTTATTTACTCTGCAGTTATTGGATGATAATGCTTCATTGATATAACACTTGGATTATATGGTTAAAAATGATTAAATTTATTTATTACTGATTCACCCCCCCTCTCAGTAATCCAACAAAAGTTACATCGACAAAGTTTAAAATATAGATCTGAAGAATGATAAAGTCCAATCTTGAAGTTTACAAATAATAACAAATATTAAAATTTATAAGAAGTTGAGAAAATGCTTACGAATAGCAACAATATTATGGATAAAATTTACACATTTAAACTAAATGTATTATACAAATGTAGTATTCCATGTTGGGGTAAGTTCATTAGTAGATAAACTATTTAAAATTTTCTTATATCTAATAAGTTTTTTTTTTTAAATTATAGTTTCAATTAATAAAAACTTGGAACATGGAACTTTCCCCTTAAAGGTTTGAGCTCATTTTAAGATGATCCAAATCATTGGAATTTTGAAAAAAATGAGTATATTAAAGTAGGACTTTACCTTGCCATAAAAAATAAATGCCTTAAAAAGGTTGAATTTGTCCATTTATTAACTCATTTCATTCCACATCACGTAAACAAAAACAAGTATTGACATATAGATAATGTAGAATTATGGAATAATTTTGTTCATTATGACATATTCATATGTCAATAATTATAGAGATTTGTGGCATTCCATCATTCAAATGAAAGGTACTTTTACAAAATAATATTTTTCATGTATCTTTAAAAAATTATGATCTCTTTCCTCATTTAAATTAGAGTTCACTCCAATAAATAAGGTTATAACACATATTTGATTAAATGTGGAATAAAATAGTGGATCTAGAATTTATACCTTCAATGAAAGTGAGTTTTTCCAAAATGAGAAAGTAAAAAACAACTTAATTTGTTATTTTGAATGTAAATATTACTAGTTTTAACTTGTTTTTATTTTTATTTTTTTAATTGAAATAGTTAATTTGGGATTAAAAATGTGATGTAAAATCACTATTTAGCATAATAATACAAAAAAGGATTGATTTTCAAGATTCCATAGTATTTCACCCATAGCTGTAGATCAATTGGCGATAGAGTGTATTGTTAAGGCACTCCTTGCAACATCATTGGTTCAAACCTTTTCTAGCTTGTGTGTTGTGTTTGGGGTTGTGCTTGCACCTGGAGGTTATAGTGGTAGTGGTAGGAATTGATCTCGTGTCATGCAAGTATGGTTCCCATCCAGTTGTTGATTCCGCCATTCAAAGAAAAAGATGTCATAGTATTAGAATTATTACAAAATTTCAAAAGCTTCAAAAAAAAGAGACTAGTTTTCGATCTTTCTTAGATAAATGACTATTTTTTTCTCATGTTATAAACCCTATTAAACTATCCTAGAATCTATTTTTTTTTACAAAACATAAGAAAAACCTACAATAAGACAAATACATGGCCACTAAGAGCCTCATTATGTTCCTCCTGAAGGGGGATGTTCTCTTGTTCCATTGCTTCCATCATCGCTTCTCCTAGCTCTTGTCGAAATGATTCCTCATTTTTAGCTTCATCAAGTATTGAACCAATTGATATCCTTTGATGCGATATCCTATACTAAGATCTTTGTGATAATCCTCTCACCATATTGTGTAGCATACTCGATTCCTTCTTAAGCTTTGCAATTTTCCTCTTTTGTTGAACAACAATTTCCAAAATCTCTACATGCCCTTAGTTCAGGGATTCCTCTTAGTCATGAAACTTACTAGTGCAGGTAGAAATAGTAGAATGGTTTCTCAAAATTAGTCTTTCATGACACTCAGAACTCATTGAATACCCAACATCACACAAATTTCACATTGACTCGTATGGTTGTGCTCCTCCTTGTATTGAATAATCTAGAGAAATTTTGGCAATAGGGTTGAGTAGGCACTATAATTAATAGAGCATACCTCCACTAAAATTTGTATTGTAGAAAAATCCTCCACTAGGCTATAGAAAATAGAATTCCAACTTATTCCTTGAATTGCATCACAACTAGGGTGAGGTACGTAGTTCATTTCAAGAAATTCATACCACAAGTCTAGAGAAGATGGATTTACTAACTAAAATGCCAAATTCACACCACCAAGATCATTGTTCAGAGATATCCTACCTTTGTCTTCGACAAAAATAATGATATCATAATTAATACCCTACTCTTCCATCAATGAGTATGTGTGTGAGACTACTATGGGGAATAAAATATGTAATCCATGTTTGTTATAGATGGGATTGAGATACCACTTGGATTTGCATGGATCCTTTGGAATTAAAATGCCTCTTGTTAATTCACACTTTGATATAACCATTGGTAAATAAATTATGGGATGGTGCTATAAAAATCCTCCTTCTTGTTTTGAGTTTTCCAACCCCAAATGATCAATAGGGTTGGCTTGGTTGTCTGCTTGATTATTTATGGCTCTTAACACATGATAATATTCAACCGAAGTAAATATTCTTACTTTTTTTATTATTTCTAGATACTATCCTTGCTAGGTTACAATCGTTCAGAGAAGTTGTGCTTCCCATATGTCTTATAATTAGAGATGATTCACATATGACTATCAAGTCTCTAATGAGGTTTGAATATAAGAACTTCGAACCTTCGCAAAGTGTCAATGCTTTAGATTGATTATTTGTTGATATTCCAAGGTCCCATTAAAAAATTATGATTATTTTTTTTTATTCCAAGGTCTCATTAAAAAATTATGTATGTTTGTCCCTCGTGATCATAGATATGTTTTTTATTCCAGGGCCCCATGTTAAGCCCTAGATTAATCCCTAGATATTGAGTTATTACATTTATATTGTTATATTAGTGTTGTTAGTTGGACCCTTTATTTGTAATTGTACCCTTTGTCTCCTATATATATACCAAGGAGACCTAGTTTTAGAATCATCTCATTGTGTACATTTGTTCTATTGTAAAAGGAGGTGGCCCCTCAAAGAGGGTTATCTTTCATTCTTCTATCTAATTCTCAAGGCATGGAGATACTTCTCTTTATATTTTCAGGCTATTTATGTGTTTATTGCCTATCACTTGTGTTGATTAATTGGGTTGGTTATCATTGATATAAATCCTTGAAGAAAGACCGATAGAAAATTATGGTAGCCCCAACAGTATGGATAAGGGACTCAATATTGTTTGAGGTATAATGGTATGAATATCAGTGTATTTGCAGGTAATAGTATTCTATATGTATAGTACATGTCATGCCATTTCCTTTGATATGTGGAACGTCACATAACTCCTCACGGTTCGAGAGTTATGGCCTTGTGAAGTTGAAGAATCCTCTTGAGTATCTAGAAGCCTCTAGAAGGTCAAAGAAGTCAAATTATTCTAGAAACCCCTAGAAGAAGTCGACTAGTCAAAGTGGGTGAAACTAGGAGTTAATTATGGGTTAAGTTTTTGCAATAACAAAATAATTAAAAATAAATTAGTTGCAACTAGAAGTAGAGATTTTATTATTTGTGGATAAAGTGGTTATAAGTGGACAAGTGGTTAGAAGTGGGTTAGCCCTAAAAGAAGGAATTTGGGTTAAATTGGTTAGAGGGTAACCCCTAGAGGAAGCTACTTGAGAGTATAAATAAAAGAGCAAGGGTATCCTATTATCACCTATTAAGCACATTGAATATATATTATTGTGTAAGTTTTATTGTAGGTACTCATTGATACATCTGAAGTTACGCAAGTCTGAGGTAGAAAGAAGGGTTGACGAAGAAAGTTTTGGAATTGCACAAACACTGAAAAAACCCTAGTTTTTGAGGTCTACGTGGGCTGCAATGGAGAATGGCATGTACATATGTGAGTTGAAGGAGAATAGGGTGCATACAATTGGTAAAAACCATGAAAGATTGAGTTGTTGAAGGTGTCAGATTCTCATATTCTAAAAGCAAGCTTTGAGGAAGGTCTACAATGATCAGGTACAATAGATCTATCTACAGATTCAAAAGGTATGTCATATTCTTATGAATAGTTGGATGTTGTTGTCTCCATGATACATGGTTATGGGAGTTTGATAATTTTCTCTAGAGAGGTTTTTGGTTGTATGGCATCTGTGGTATGAGCTAGATATATAGAAATACAACACTGGTATGTTGGTATTATTCATTGGTACATCTTGTTGGTTCAAGTGTTGAGAAATAGCTAGTATTTCTTGGTACATGGTTGAGGGATTTTGGTTGTGAATAGGTTGTGAATTTGTTTGCAAAGTTTGAGGTTGCATATTAGTAAGGGTTTGATGTCTAGTCCATGTGAGGGTCATTACACTTGTTCATGATTGTATACACATGTGTGGCACATGACTAGAGAGATGTAGATGCACTTGGTTAAAGGTTATGTATGATCATGTATGCATAGGGGACACATATAGATTGGACAAAGTGACAGGTTGTAGGTTGATTTGACAGAGGCAGCAGAGTGTCTAAGTTTCAGAAAAGGTGAAAACCCTAGCTTTCAAAAGGTGTATGCAAGCTACAATATAGACAGGTCGCGTACATACTCAAGCTGTAGTATAGACAGGGTGTGTACATACGTGAGATGCAATATATATAGGTCATGTACTTGTTAGTATTTGTTGGTACAGGTTGACTTCTTATACATGGTTGATTATAGGATATTGGTACAGGTTGGTTACAGGTTGTTGGCACAAATTGGTATAGGTTTACAGTGGTATATCTCACAGTGACAGTGTGGCAGTGGTTTCATCATGTCACTTAGATTTTAGGGAAGTTGGACGGGGAAATAATAGGTGGTTGTAGCCACCTTCTGCTTGTAGTCATAAAACATGGGGGGTTGTAGCCTCCTTCTGGTTGTAGCCAGAGAATTAGGGAGTTGGAGTTTCCTTCAGGTTGTATCCTGAAATATAGGTGTCGGAGCCTCCTTCCAGTTGCAGCTGGAGAACAAAGGAAGTTGGTGCTTCCAATGAATGTAATTCTTAAAAACATATAAGAAAAATATTTGCGTGGTTTTCTCCCGCATTGGGTTTCCACGTAAAAATATTGGTGTATTGTGTATGTGAATTATTGTTCATTGTTCATGCTTCTCTGCACTTGTTGAATGATAATGGTATATTGATCATAAAGATAAATAACACTTGTATACTTGTTTATGGGCGTAAGTGACACACCGTCACCTGGAAGGTCAAATCTAGATCGCCGTTGTCTAAATAACCCAAGCCGTTTGGTATGATTTGACCCGACGGGTTTAATGGATCTGTTAGCCAACTAAAGTCCTAAAAACAATAAAAGAAATAAACTAATCTAGAGCTATGATTCTAACAATCTATATACTAATTACAAGTGTTCAACTAGGAACGTGAATATACAAATGATTATAAACAACCTATATACAATTTGCAAGGTTTACTTAAAATCTTGCGAAATGAATGTTCATAATAGTGTTTCTAACTAAGATAAAGAAAGAACATAAATCTTTTTTTTTTCTTTTTTTTTAATGTTTAAAGATTTTAAACTAATAAATACTAAGCAAATAAAATTGAAACAATGACCCAGAAATAGTCAAAGCTAATTAATGCAA
This sequence comes from Picea engelmannii, assembly GCA_009831015.1. Classification (NCBI taxonomy): domain Eukaryota; kingdom Viridiplantae; phylum Streptophyta; class Pinopsida; order Pinales; family Pinaceae; genus Picea; species Picea engelmannii. The sequence continues at coordinate 675,760 of ML796214.1, forward strand.
TCATTGTTTCATTACTAAATAATTTAATAAAATAACACACATACCAACCTGTAGTTGATCAACAAAATTGAGTTTATCTCTCTGTGTCGTTTGAGCTCCTAGTTGTTTTGCATTTAAGGGAAACCTATGATAGAACAATGCTAGTACTTCCAAAATAAATTCAAAGAAGTGTTTCATATTTGGAGTAGATTAATAACATCAGGAAGATAACTAATTAAAAGAATCGTGTGATCTTAAGATGATCAATATCTCAGAACGAAGGAAAACTCAATTCTGAGTATTGATATTGTCAATCATTTAATATCTTAAATAAACTCAATAATAATTAAATAATTGATTGATCACACATACAAAATGGAATGACAGATGATGGACAGCATCTAAATATTTAACAATATGAGACACCATATGATGACAAGGCTAAAGCTAAATCAACCATAATAATATCTCATAATACATAGGTGATAGGAGAACATAATGGAATAAGCATCACAGAGGTCTATATCCAACGGTGAATTGTTTTCCCATATCAATTCCCAAAATCACATGTCCATACTGTAGTCCAGCAAAAGTTATCCTTACTACTAAACAACAACCACTATTTAAACTTGTCTTGGATTAACAACCTCTTATCATACAAGATAGAGGGTAATCCCAGAAAAATAGATTGCTTTACAAAAAATAGTATAACAAAGAAACACTCATGTAGGAGTTTGTTTATCAAAATTAATTACATAGATGACATAGTTTTATCAACAAAAAGAGAAATTACTAAACTATGCAGCGCATGATCCATGATTACTTTTCCTTGTGAATAGCATCATAACTGTTATTTTCCTAAAAATGACAAAACAAAATTGAATTTAAGAAAACAATACAAACTAACATTTAGAAATAGACTTGCTACATAATCGTGATATTCTGTAGCTAGTCTTATATTAACAAAGAAAATAAAAATAAATCTATCTATTTGACTTTTACAACAGAATCAAATCAAAGAAAATCAAAATAAATCTATCTATTTGACTTTTACAACAGAATCAAATCAAAGAAAATCAAAACTATTTTACCGTTTTAGAGATTAGACAGTGAAGGGTTTGATAATTCTGAGTTAATGATAGCATTGAAATTTGTTGCGCTCTTAATAATCACACTATCGGCTCATTTGGTCCTTTTACTTGCCCGATCTGTGCATGCCTTCAATTCTTGATTTTCCCTTTCAAGCAAGGAGTTTCGAGCTACCATATGTTTTAACTATGCTTGGAGATATGGTATATCTCTGTAGTAGAGTTCAACCCAGTCAAGACAATTATCACAGTGTATAGGTGTTATGACAGGCAGAGATTGAGTGTACTCTGCAATGGGTGCTTTGGTTTTTTCTGTAGCCTGCTTCAAATCATGGCTTATACCAACGAAGCCTTCTTGATTTTTTAGGAACGGAGGTAGTTCAAAAACAAAATCGTATTGTATAGCTTCACTAATGGTTTCATTTTCGAGACACTGGTTATCCACATCTTCTCAGGCAAGGAATTCATTGATCTCATCATCGGTCAAGTGATCATCGACCTCGATCACTGAGATTGAGCTCAGATGATATTGTTGTCGATTTCTTAGACTCTTGGATATTAACTTGCTTGGTCTCTTATTTATAAAACTCAAATCTGAGTTACCCTCTTTCTTATGTTTGTGATTTTTCTTAACATTTGATTTGTCAATAAAACGTTGATTCGACTCAACAGTAGGAGCAGGAGAAACCCTCTCCTTTAATACATCTATTACCTCCTCTGATGATTTTCTAGGCACGAAATTATATAGTGGCTCTTTGCCCAGAGTGTTTTGCATAACAACAGAGTTTCGTTCAATGATCACACAGTCTCCATGTGGACCAACACCTATATTTTCAGTCATAGGGTTACAAGGATTGGGGTTTATATTGGAATGCAAAGGAAAGTCTATTGTGCTCTCAGGTAGGGTGAAATTGTTTCTACACATGAAATCTTCCCAAGTGTCCCCAAGCTGAGCTAGATGCGACAACAACAGAATTCGAAAAATCCCATGGTGGAAAAGCTTGGACAGAGGGTTTAAACTCTGTTTCTGATAACGCTTAGACATTTTATGCATGCTCATCAAAAGATAGAAAGAAATATTTATCTTTAACCCTAGGAAAATCATCAACAGACGGATGCGATACAAAAACACTAAGCCATACCCACCCTCACAAGTTATGAATTGTTTAAGAATTAAAATCAGGTCGTGCCATCGGGGTTTTAAGAGACTAATCGGTGTACCTTTAGGGAAGCATGTTGATTTCCTAGAGACCATGAACAGACTCCAAGGCATGCCTTCTAGCTTGACATTTTTGAACCATTTTCACCCTCTTTTGATAGTCCTGTAGCTCGTGTTATAAAATCCTTGGTTACTTCGAGTTGCATATCTTCAATTTTGTCTTTAGAGCCATCAAATGACTGAGAAAAAGACTGTGCAACTGCCAGGTTATAACCCTAAAAATTTCGGATGAAAATGTCCCAACCCTATGCTTGTAATACACTTATGGAATCGTCGTGGGTGAGGAGGGCTTGCAAGACATTAGGTTCAATTTGAACCATGGGAGCCATGGTTTCTATCAAAGAGACACAGTAAAGGAAACAACAGGGAGGTTTCGTTTTCCAATAGACAAACAATAGGGAGAGATCTGTAAAATCAGAAGAGGCTTGATACCTACGGACTTGGGAGGATATCATGCTTGGTAATTTGAGCTTTGAATGACAAAGAAACAGAGGACGCGTAGGCTTGTGAACCACTATGCACAATGAACATTAAACCCAAACCATTATCATTTGACTATTCGAATAATGAATGAGAGTCTTAAATGTGCAAGACAATAGGATGATGTGGAATTGTGAGTACATCAATCATATACCAAGGTGATAGGATAGTGATATGAGTGGTAAGAGCAAGCAATATATAAATTTTAATCCAAGGTTCTGCGCAAATAGGCATATCAAATATCAAAAACATATAGTTAACCATAGATATGACCAATTTATATTTCCCATAGTGAATTAAATTGTGGAAATGGATTAACCAATAAGCTTTCAAACTTTAAGACTTATAAACCATAGGTCCCCTTGAGGTTTAATCTATTTATCAAAAGAAAGGAAGAAACCACAAACTGCAAAATGATTACCCAAGCCAAACCTCTATTTTAATTTCATGCTTGCAGTCATGAAATTAAACAAACAAACGATAAATTTAAAACGAAACACTCTTATAATCATCTAGGCCAATGAATCTCCTCAAAACCAAAATACAGAAACATTTGTAATATAAGGAGGGGGCAGCTACAAAAAAGGAATTATCCCTTGGTGATGACTTTTTATTATGATAAAATTTGACAGAATTGTTGGCTACCAACAATACTGTGGTTAAAAGGATTAAAAATCTCTATTACTGATTCACCCCCCCTCTAAGTAATCCAACAATTGGTATCAGAGTAGGTTCCTTTGGAAATCAATTTAACCACTGAAAGGTAGATCATGGAGGGTAACAATGTGTATAAAAATGGAATACCACGGTTTGATGGACAAAACTATGCTTTCTAGAGAAGAAGGATGAAAACATATGTACAAGCACCAGGATTTGAGGTTTGGAAATCAGTTGTAGATGGATATAAAGAACCAGTCGTTCCTCCAACAAATGAAAACAGAAGGAAACTCATTCTAAATAATTCAAAAGCCAAAAATGCACTCATGAATGGTCTGGTTGATTCAGTATATGTCAAAGTTATGCATTGTAGCTCTGTAAAGGAGATATGGGACAAACTTCAGAATGTTTATCAAGGAGATGCAAAATTCAATGCAACAAAGCTTCAAACTTACATAGGTCAATCTAAATATATGAAGATGAAGGAAGATGAGAATATTGCAACTTACTTCTTATGAGTTGATGAAATAGTGAATGAAATCATAGGATTAGGAGAAGAAGTTGATGAATCTATAATTGTTCAAAAGGTACTAATATCTCTTCCAATGATATTTGATCCTAATATCTCATCACTAGAAGAAAGAACAGATCTGGAATCAATAATCATGGATGAACTACATGGAATTTTCGCAGCCTTTGAAATGAGAATTGAACAATAGAATCCAGTTACAAAAGAAGCAGCATTCAAAGCATCCAAGAAATCAAATAAAAAGGGTAAGAAAAATGAAAATTCATATAGAAGCAGCAATGACATCTCAAAAGACGATAAAGAAATAGCCAACTTTGTTAGAAGACTGAAAAAGGGAACCGACGGAAAATATAGAGGTAAGATTCCATTGATTTGTTTTAATTGTGATGGTATTGGTAATTTTTCTAACAAATGTCCCCACAAGAAAAAGAAAATAAATGAAGAAGATGATTCAAATAGAAAACAAATGTACAAAGGCAAGAAAACCAAAAAGAAATACTTCAAGGAAATCTTTTGCACAAAAGAAGATAGCACCTCATCAGACAAAGATGAAGACAGTGGAAGTGAGACATAAAGATTTATATTCATGGCAATAGGAGACTCCGATGAAGAAGGCACCAAAGAAGAATATGAAGACACAGAAGTTGACTACATAGAAGAATTGATGAGTGCCATAGAAGTTATAAAAAAGGAAAAGAAGAAAAACAAGTCACTACAGGAAGAAATAAAAAGAAAAGAGGAATCTCAAATTTCCAACCATGAAGAACTAGATCAGATGATCACTAAATTGAAAATCCAAGTTGAAGAAGAAAAAAGAATTGAAGAAACACTCAAATAATGGTTGGAAGAAAAAGATAGGATCATTGGAAGTTTGGAAGTAGAGATTGTCACATTAAGAAAAGACATTCAAAAGAAAAACATGCAGAACAACTCAAAAGTTTTGGACGATATTATCAGCAGTCAAAGTCCAAATCATGACAACTACGGATTTGGATACAATCAGACAAAAAAGGGATGAATCTCCAAAAAAAAAAAAAGTAAGAAACACATCCAAGAAGTTGTGCAGAGATAGTCAGAGGAAACAAGAAGTTTTACAAGGAAGATCATAGGGACATTCCTCCACCTAGAAGATTCATATTTCAAAATCAGCAACAGTTAGAAACAAGTAGGCCTCAAGAAGAAGGATCCAGAAGAGTAACTCCTTTCAGAATATCGTCAAATCCTAGGTATCAAACTATCTTCTTTGGTTTATGTTATTCATGTAATAATTGTGGACATAAAGATGTAAATTGCAGAGAAAATATCAAAAACAGAAACAACTATGAAATTCATGCACAAAATGGTTATCCAATAAGGTGTAGTGAAACACAAAGAAGAAGCTACAACATATCTGAGCCCTTGATCAATGAAGTGGAATTCTACAAGTGAAACATCTTTGGACACATATCCAAAGATTGTAGAATGACAGTCCCTCCTAGAGAATCACAACGGAATAAAAACAGTGACAGATAGGAACCTCAACAAAGAATATGGATAAGAAAGAAGAGTCAGTGTAACAATGAAAAATACACACTCACTCTACAAGATAAACACAAGAAACGTGGTTGGTATGTTGACAATGGTTGTTCAAAGAACATGATAGGTGATGAGGACAGATTTCTAACCTTGAGAAAGGAAAGTGATGGATCAGTCTCCTTTGGAAACGACGAATCATATAGAATCATTGCAAGAGGCACAGTCAGAATTGGAAACAAGGATACCAAGGTAGAAAATGTTCTACTAGTGGAAGATATGAAACATAATATTCTAAGTTTAAGTAAAATGTGTGACCAAGGTCACAAACTTGTGTTTGATTCACATAAGTGCAAGATAAGAAAAACAGGTTCAGGAATATTAGTTGCAACAGTTGGAAGAACTTCAAGAAACATATATGTATTGGGTGAAATTGGAAATGAAAAGTGTTGTCTAGGAAAGGAAGATGAAGTTTGGCTATGGTACAAAAGAATGGGTAACATAAACTTTGATAACCTTGTCAAAGTCAGCAAAAAGGAAGCATTCATAGAAATGTCCCAGATCACGAAGCCAACCAACACATTATGCAAGCATTGTCAACAAGGAAAGAAAACAAAGACCAATTTCAAATCAAAGGAATACTCCACAACAAGACCGCTGGAAATTGTGCATACTGATCTAGTTGGACCAACTAGAACAAAGGGTTTAAAAGGTGAGAAATATTTTATGTTATTCGTTGATGACTATACAAGGATGACTGAAGTTTGTTTTCTCAAGAAGAATTCAGAAGAATTCGAGAACTTCAAGATATAAAAGGACATGGTTGAAAATAAAATGGATTCAAAAATCAAATGTTTGAGATCCGATAATGGAGGAGAATTTACTTCAAAATAATTTATGGATTTCTGCAGCAAGCATGGAATAAAAAGGCAATTCTT
>ML796215.1:20028-46065 GCA_009831015.1 Picea engelmannii
ATGTTCTTTATTGTTGTTTTGGGATTTTTCTAGTATTCCTTTTTCTGCAAAGATTTATTGTTGTGCGGGGCTATTTGTAACCCTCCTCTTTTTCCAATGTTTCGAGGATTTCATTATATTCATTTCCATAGGTGTCCAAACGACTTTTAAGAGAGATAAATTACCTATTTTCAAGCCTTGACATTACCTCCTATGTGTTATCCAAAACTCTATCTAGGACTGTCATAAAACTTCAAAAGTATTCCACTTTCAATGGTGATTAAAGTGTGATGTCTTGCAATGTTTTTATGACACCTTGTTTTGCACATTCCAAAGAAGCCAAAATATGTTAAGGAATTCCAAAGGACCTTGTAATTAGTCCAATCGTTGCCTCCTTTCACTATTGTATGAAGGTTTGTTAGCCATATTTTGTTGTGGTGTTTGCATGTCTTTTGGCTTGGTTGGTTGACCACGATACATTCCTACCCTAACCACCCCAAAAAATCTACCCAAACAGTGCAACATGTATATTGTTGGCTAGTTGAGAGGGTCAATTCATGCTACAATCATGGTTCCAAAGAATTGATCTATATTGTATGATGAGAAACAATTTAATTTTTGAGTGTTGATGAATGAATGATAAGCTTGGTTAATGATATAATTTTTGTGCCTTGACATATAATAATGAAATTTGCTAATCAGTTAGCATTGTATTTATTCTAAAGTTATTACATTGATCTCATTGCCTTATTCTCTCTTTACAATAGTGACACTTCATCTGTTTCATGACATATACTTATTGAATGGATGCAAAATTATATTGGTTATGAACTTGTTCCAATGATGCTCTATTTCATTGCTATCATAACGACCCAATTTCATGCTTAAATGTTTCATAAGTACTTGTTCATGCTTCACTTCTTGCACATATGAAATTTTCTAAATGACGACTATCTTGTGAATGAATATATACTTTTTACTTAGAAAGTTTCACCTTGAACATTGTATATTTCTTGATCACTAATTATGAGTAATGGTGCATTGGTGTGTTGTGTTGAATAAAGTAAGTGTTTTCCTTCCAAGCATTCATTGAGCATTTTCTTCTCTTAATTTTCTTGAAGCATCAATTTAGAGAATTCAACCCAAGTCAAACAAAGTCCTTGTCCTCACCTGTCTAGAAATGCAATGATAGGACTTAGTATTAGCCCCCCTAGGAAAACCCTCCTTATGTTAGAAACCATGGACTATAAATGTAGAGGCAAGGGAAATAAGGTGATAGTGGGCGAATTCACTATCTATTTTCTTAGTCTTCCATATCTAGAAGATAGTTAGTTTGGACAGTCGGGTCAGTCAACTGACTCAACCAACCAACCAACTATTGTGGCCACAACAACCCTCTTATTTTTATTTTATAAGAAAAAGGAAAGGGGCCCCTACCAAATTGAATATATGCATATGGTTTGGAGTTATGCAACAAATTCACTTGGATGACCTCTTTAGTGTGTAATCATAGCACCTTCTATAATTGGCTAAAAAATCAATTTTTTTTTTTTTTGCTCAATTTAAAAAAAAATAAATAAAATAAATTGTTGTCATCGCAATTTCGACACACCATAGAAATCTTGCGACACTTGTTATACAAATCATGAAAAATTGCATAGAAATATACCCTTTTTTCATCGCACTTGCGACGGCCCTTACAAATCTTGCGACGAACTTGCCATACAAATCACGAAAATTGTATAGCAATTTCGTCGCAATATACCCTATTTTCGTCGCACTTGCGATGAACCTTACAAATCTTGCGATGCACTTGCTATACAAATCACAAAAATTGCATAGAAATTTCGTGGCAATACACCCTGTTTTCGTCGCAATTGCGATGACCTGTACAAATCTTGCGATGAACTTTCCATACAAATCACAAAAATTGTATAGCAATTTTGTCGCAATATACCCTGTTTTCGTCGCTCGTGCAACGACTGCTTCGAAAGTTGATTCGTCGCAAATTTTTTCCTTTTCCTATATTGATGGGTGTGTGATAATCTTTCTTTATTGTCACACTTGCGACGATAGCTCTACATTGTCTCATTTGTGACAGTTTCCCTAATTTGTCTCATTTGCGATGATTTCCCTACTTTGTTGCTCTTTCAACGATGTTTGACAACTTCCCTAGTATCATCGCTCTTGCGACATTAATCCAGGTTCATTGAACATTCCACATCACATTAAACAACATTTGGGAGACTCAATATTCGTCGCAATATCCACGACATAACGTCGCAAGAGTGTCGAAATAGTTGTCACAAAATGACCCGAATTTGCTAGTGGATATATCAACTTATGGGAGTTAAGTATTTCAGTAAGATAAATTTGAAGTTTGGTTACCAACAAATTCATATCAAGTTAGACAATACAAGGAAGAGAATGTTTAATATGCGCCAAGGACTATTTGAAGAGTTGTTGATTCCATTCGGTCTTACTAATGCCCCTACAACGTTCATGAGAATGTTGAATAAAGTTCTTATACCATATTTTTACTCTTTTGTGAATGTGTACCTTAATTATATGGTAGCTTTCATTAAATCCTAGGAGGCCTGGAGGCAACACTTGGACCAAGTATTTTTAGCATTGTGTAGAGATAGGTTACAAGTCAATATAAAGAAGTGTACATTTGGATAGACAAAACTTTTTTATCTTGGATTTTGTGTGAATTAGAATGGATTAAATATTGATCTAGTAAAGATTCCATCCATTGTCAATTGGCCACTATTGAAGAACATTCATGACCTAGAAAGATCCATGGGAATGGCCAATCATCTCATAAAATTCATTGTGCAGTTTTCCCATGTGAACCCAATAAATGCACTAAATTGTAACCTAGTCAATTTCAACGGGGGTATTATGCAATATGTAGCATATGAATATATTCAACATAGAGTTATGATTTCTATGATTTGTGTCTTACCTAAAGATTATCAAACCTTCTAGATTGAAGTGGAAACCTTTGGAAATGCCATGGATTTTGATGTAGCACCAACAACCCTCACATGTTGCTCCAAGATGTTTTCATTCAGAATGTGGAATTATTCATTATATGAAAGAGAGATGTACATGATGGTTCAAGTAGTGAAGCATCGAAGGCATTATTTTCTCATAAAAGAGATTGTCATTCATATTGATCACAAGCCTCTCTCATTTTCCTAGACAAAGAGTAATAATTCTCTTGCACACCACATGAAGCGAATCACATATTTATAGTAGTTTAATATTGTGATTAAGTATCATAAGTGAAGCACAAACAAGGTAGCAAAATTTCTTTCAATACCACCAATAGTGAAATTGATAGTTTTTGCAACATTTTTAGTAGTTTGGTCTTAATAATTTTAGAGATTCTTATGCACATTATCCAAACTTGTGTGCATATACGAAGTCTTACAAAACTTTGTGATGACCTTTCCAAATGACAAGTTATGAGATTCTATGTTGAAGAATAAAATTCTATGCAAATTATATTTCATTTATGTTCTTCAAGGAGATCACTAATTACAATTATTATGCAACATACACCATTCCAAAATATCATGCGACTTAAGAGAGGAGAAGATGACTACCAATTTTCACAGGTATTTTTATTGTCTTAAGATGGTGCATACAATAACAAAATTTGTCAAACGTTGTTCTTTCTATTGAATAGACAAGCCACCAAATTGGATGTTGTGTGTATGCATGTGTTTATACATTCCAATAAAACCTTGGAGGCCAAATGGATTTCCTTAGAGGCCTACTAATAACCAATGGTGGAAATGACTATCTTATGGTAGTTATGGAACACTTCAAGAAGATTATGTGATGATACCATGCATGAAAATAGTTTTTGGATAACAAACAATACCATTGTTATTTGAGAAGGTATGTGTGCATTTTTTGTTACCATCATCAATCATATCTGAATATAATGGTATATTTCTTAGCTACTTTTGGCAAACATTGTGGGGATTGATGGAAAATAAGCTAAAGAGGAGTATTTCATTCCATCCATAGATAGATGGTCGAAAAAGCGTAGTAAATCACACCATAGTTCATTTTTTGCATAATTTTAATCATAATAATTCAAAGACATGGGATTACAACATACCACATGTGTGGCACAACTACAATCACACACTGCATAATGTGACACACACTTCACCTTTTGAATCATGTCTTGGATTTTTATTGAATGGTATATTAGTCATTTTTGGCCATAGGGAAATAAGTCAATGCACATAGGTAGGTAATAAGGCTTATAATCCACATCTATAAGATTCAAGATCAATTTCAAGAAGCTTTTCATGAGATACAATAAAATCACAAGGCCATAAATAATCAACTCTATACATATCCTTATTTCTGTATAGGAGACATTATAGTTTATCTTTAAAAGGAGCACTTTAGTGAGAAATATAAGAGGATCAAGTTGTTCAAGTATGACCCTCATAATATCATTGAGAAGACTGGAGAGAATGTGGTCAATTTGAACTTAACATATTACATGAACATATCCAAGTGTAATCACCTAAATGTCTATAAGCCATAAATATTGGATAATTATGAAGAATAATTTTCCACACCTATTCTTGGAGATTTGGTTGCAAAATCTATCATAGAGCTAAGAGAAGAGACAATTATAGAGTGCAAGGAACATGCTACTAGAAAATGAACCCTAAAACTTCATAATATTGGTATAAAATGACAATTTCCCTAAGTTGACAAGTTTTACACCTTAGAGAAAATACAAGAGAAGTATCCTTCATTGGTAGAATAATTGTTCAGGACCGACAAGTACTAAGAAATGAGCTTTGATCTATGAAAAAGAAAACAGTCAAGTAAATCCTTCATTGAATCATGCTAGAGAATAATTTATCATAGAATATGTCTTAGCATGATCACATACTATAGTTCAATTCATACACACATCATAGTATGTTGTGTATGTTTTTTGTGTAAGGGTTGACAAAAAACACTCAATCAATAAGTTAGATATTACCAATGTATACATAAATAAAATAGAGTAATGTGAATAACTAAAAATACTGGATTGTTTTCTATTGGATCTATGACAAACTAGGGGTCTTCAAAAGGTGTCTAACAAAGGCCCGATGTAGTCTAGTGCACTAGCATATTTAACCTTCTAGTAGTAAGGAGGTCTCACCCAAGGCATGTAGGGTAGTTTCCATATGATTAAGATGAAAAGAGTTAAATATTTAATGGGGATTATGATATTATTTTCCTTGTCTTTTAATCACATTAAGTTAAAATAATAGAGTTAACAACATTCATATCAATCACAAACACATACAAATAATCCAAATATAACATGAACACAAACACATAAGCTAAACAAGTCTCCATTGCATTAGTAGAATAAGTAATACAACATAACTCTAACAGAGAACTCATGACAAAGTGTGAATCTCAATTCTTAAAAAAAAAATGACAATAATCTTTAATCTCTCAAAAATACTTCATTACATCATTACATTTCTCATATATATAGGCAATTGGAGTGTTACAGAGGATTCTATACCATGCTAGGAAAGTTACGGTTGTAACCCACTCATACAAAATATTATAAAAGAGTTTGCATATTTAGATACTCACATAGAGGATAAGGAGATTTGGGCACAAAGGATGCATAAGACAACTCCTTATCATCTGTGTGCTCGGGATTCTACATAATTTTTCCCTCATGCTTCTGTGGTCTACTGGATCCTATGGATTCATCTTCTACTAAGCTTTTCTCTATGCCAACTCTCAATCAAAACTAGGCCACAAAAAATCCTTGAACACACCTTACAACTCATCCTCAAGTTGGGTTATGTGTTTAATTTCTAAATAAGAGGCTCCAATTCCAAAAGTTATCTAACTATCACATGCTTCAATTTCATGAACTCCTCAAAAATAGCAGTCCACCTCTAGATAGTGTCCTAGATTTTTTGGGCATACTTGTTTGCTAATGATTCTAACAATTCTTCTATAATGGGTATTGACTGCATCAATGTCCCCAAATCAGTCTCAGTAGTTGGTTTCATCTTTTTGGTCACCATGAACTAAGATTGGGATTTTCTTATGGGTTCTTGTGCCGAGTTCTTTAAATTTTATTCTTGTCCTTGAAAGCATCTTACTTGATCAATATGCATCGGGTTTATTTCATCTTGTCATATAAGGTGTCTAAATCAATCGCCTCAATGTACTCTTCTTCATATTCTTCTTGTAGTTGCTTCATCTAATGATGTATTATCTACTCTGAAATTGCCAGAATATCCTCATGCTTATGGAACTTTATCCACATACTTTGGAATTTCATCGTTAGGTGCTCTAGTTTCTACATATGCCCCTATGCTTTAGTGATCACAGGATCGATGATCAAAGCCCTTCTTTTACTATGAGCCTTTGCCTTTGTGGCTTCTTGTTTTATAATCTCTTCTTTCTTTTCTTGATCTTTCCTTGCTTATACATATTTAACAAACTCTAATAAACCTTTCCTATTTTCCACAATCATCCACAAGGTTTCTCTCACCTTCATAATTTCTATGCTCTCTTATTGGGCCTTCTTTTCTTGGGGTAAGTATGGGTGTGCCTCCTCAAAACATGCAGAGAGATCTTCTCCTTCCTTTGATGTGACCTCATGAACTTTGACTTTGAACTTCCACACATCCTCAACTTTATTCTTCAGTCTCTCTAGAGATACAATGTTTTCATCCACTTGATTTTCAACTCTACAATGGATTCTTTGAATTTTGTTTTCTAGTGGCTTTTGTTCTCCACAGCCTATTCAAATTTATTTCCCAATGCCTTTCTTTATTGTTCCCATTACTCTTCCTATTCTTTGAACTACAAGTTTTCAAAGTACAAGTCCCTTATGTATCCCTTTTCCCCTTAGCCATGTCCATCATCTCAATAGTAGATTAAATAATGATCTTACCAAGCAATGGTGGGTCCATATTTCGCATGTCAATTATATGTTGTTTTTTTAACCTTGCCTCCTTCTCTGACTTCTATGGTTGTAAGGGATACTTGTGGAATATTGAATTAGTATGCTCTACCATTTCATCTACATGAATACCCTACTATGGAATCCTTATGCATCATTTTAACTCTACATTCAAACCCATAACCAATTGTGTGCATTGAAACTAATGGATTATACACTACACCTAGTTGGGGTTGTGACAAGGGGCCAAACATCATCATAGGGGTCTCCATTATTGGATGTGATTTATGGACAACAAACTCTAAATAAAAACATAAGAAATCCTCTACAAATCCCAACTCTAGATGAACCTCTAGATTTGTATCAATTATATTCTCTTGTTCATCATCCCCTAAGATCGTTTCCCATCCAAAATACCTGCCCCATGTTATCAATATTTCCTTTACCCTCTTTGCTTGCAACCCTTCTTGACTAATAGTCATCAGTCTCATCAAGCATGGAGTACCTGATTTCCTTTTTAGCCATGGTGGTAGTGGTGTCTCAAATAGAACCTCTTCAATCCTCACTCTTACATAGCTTACATCTAGTTGGGATTCCTCTTATGATAGGTTGATAAATCTTACGTGTCTTAGGTGCATGACATATTATCCATTTCATGCTCACCAAACTAAACATGGTAGAATCTAGCTCTTCCAATGATGTGGGTACATGGGTCACTATTGTGGTACCTTGGACACATCAGGGCTACATTCTTAGTTGCAATGGGGGTTAAGGAATACGTAAGTTCCTCGAAGGGGATGACATGTCCTCCTCAATTTTTTGATACTAGGGTGCTTTGTGTAGTTGCAACATCAATGAATTAAGTAATCCACTTTGTTGAAGAAGCACTACTTTCTCTTAAGTTTTGTTGTGGGCACTTCTCTCTTACAGAGACACAAAGAGGCTATGTTCTAGATGGATTATTGATGCCCCTATGGTGAGAGGAGGGGGTGGTAGAGACAACCCCATCATCAGGTCATACACTCTTTCATGTACAATAAGTGAAACCCTGTTCCTTTGCACCTTGGGTTTAGACCACTCCTATTCTCCCGAAGTATAACTTCGCCGAAGCGCTTAACGCTTCCCTTCCTACGTTTGATCCAATGGCCAAGAGAGATCCATATTGAATCCTCATATCGATGGAACTCATAAATTCGTGACTTCGGTCTTCGATGATTTTTTAGGGTTGTGGAGTCACAGGTCCCGAAGTGCTAGCTCCTTTCGAACTAGCGCAGGGTTCCCAGACCATGGTCACATGGTTCCTTTGGGAATTCTTTGGGGATAATCATAAATCCATATTTGGCAGCAAAAGGGTTAAGTACATGGGCATGATCCCTCGGTCAGATGGGTGGATAGTTTGAAGGGAAAATTCCCTTCTCCATAGAGATGAATTTAACATTCCCGCTAAGGTGAATTCAAAGGATCGACAAAACTTAGGCGTTTTATTTACTCCTACCCCGAATATCCTATGGACTCATGTCCCACGACTCTCTAGTAGCTAAAGTAAGATAAATCAAGATCATATAGGTATAACAGTTTACAGAAAACAAGGAGCATTTTCCTTATGAATCAAACACTACAAATCTTAGTCACAGACATAGACATTCAAATCATACCTTCCAATTTAAGTGCACAGGGAATAAGAAGTACTTATCTATTATAGGCTACAACCAACTGACTGAATGCGGGTGTCTTCCTTTCCACCCAACCACAGGCTCAAAGGAATTCACTCTTAGCACTCTGTCCACCCCCGTGCCAAGCCATGATATCACCAGGGAAATCTATGTCATTTCTCAGAGATCATCTCTTTGTCATAGAAAACCTGTGAGGTTTATCAGATGCTTCCTCGACATCAAGCTCACAACCTTTGTCTTTTCTTCTTCATATCTAGGTTGCGCGTTCCTCTCTGTGCATGCAGTCTTGTTTGGTATCTCTCCTTCTCTCTATAGAGCCTCACAGGCCTCCCTCTCCCATGTGTCTTCTCCTTGTCTCTATTTTATGTATATCTTATCCTATGAAACTCAGGCCATCCTGGTCTGCCAGACCCTGTGGTACTTCGGGCTGACATACTTCAGTCATACCATGCTTCCATTCATGGGGGTGGTTGAGTATTCAACCACCAGTCCTTCCTTCATTAACTAATTCCTCTCCTTGGGATCCGGAGGGGGTTTATCATTCCCAACAAGAGGAAATTTGGGGTCATTTGACATAATGAACCCTCTCTTATAGTTTTCCAATTCTTTCCTCTAGTGATATCATGGCCAATACTTCAAGGCTTCAACCCCACAGTCACTTATTGGCAATTCAAACAATAATATATTTACATTGGTCCCATGCCATAGCATGGTAATCATAATTAATGATTAATTACAAGCTAGGGAAAATGGGGTGTTATATCCTAGTTTCTATCTAATGAATCTAACATGTTCTGAATTACTTCACTAGTGAGGTATCATACACAATTTAACATGATTCTATTTGTGCAAACATTAACAACATGAATGTTTTGTTTGAAGCATTCCCCCTTCCTACAGGTTTAAAACACCATGATATATAATAATTTCACTACCATGCTAACCAATAGATGGTTGATAGAGGCCATTTCATAACCTAATATTTTTTCTTCGTGCCATATTTCAAGGACAAGTCAATCTATTTGTTTGCAACACCTCCATCTTTCTATCCAACTACCCCATCTTTTTTCATTGTGGATTGAACCACAAACATGTATGCAAAACCCTATCCATCCATTGACAACCCTATAATGGCGTGGATCACCTAGTCATTGATAATGATCTTCCAATTTGGCCAAATCCCTCCAAAATTCACCCTTGATAACAATAGCCTTACACACTTTTGTACCAATAGAGAATTCTCAAAATAGGGGACATGTAGCAATCTCAAAATTTTGTACTTGATCAATGGTTGCAATGGATTCTATATCCTAGTTTGTTCCCCCTCCATTCCATTTATTGATATGCTACAAATTCAGGGAAGGTCATGTAATTGTGGATATCATAGTCCACCAATTTCACATAGTAAACATAACCTTTTAGGTGTTCTTACTTATGTACATGCACTTGGGGGTCCAATATCTCTTCTAGGCATATAGGGTTCAACATTTCCAAGATGGGAGCCTTCTCTCTTTGTTTATTTTTCTTTTGGGCCTTGTTATGAATTATCCCCCTCCATGCCAGTGGTTCATGGTGGCATCCTCTTAATACTATAATATCGGTTAATGTGAGATGCCACCATCCACTACTCCTACTTACCTGTATTTGGATCTTGTTGTATGTAGTTCTTAAATTCAATTCTCTCTAATGATAGTCCTTTCTCATATTTTCACTTTGACTTGGTATAATCCTTGGCTCTAAGATTCTTATAATGCTTAAATATTGTGTGTTTCAATGATAAAAATTGTTTCCAAAACACAAATAAAAAAGCACTCCATTAACTTATTTTTCCAAGATACACCATCTAAAGCTTGCACCATATTGACCATCCGATCTTATACTCAATCCCACATATCCAACCTAAATCCCTTACAAATCCTATCTAAATTCAATCATCAATGTAGGATAATACATTTCTTTTGCAATGGCCTTTTGAACCATAAACACAACGTGATTGTCTTGGTCACACCTTGTGTGGTAATTAAAAGCCTTATCTGGCACCATCTACCTACCATCACATTTAATGATATCAAGACTTGATGCTCCTATCAATGAAAATCCCCTCAAGGATATTTTTTTGATTCAACCACTCTTGTCTTGCAGAGACCTTCCTTATGTAGACACACCCCCTACTCTATGATATGTTATCTCCACAGTTCCCGTTGTTCCTATGACACCCATTCCATCCCATCTGCATATCTTGAGTCCCATCGACACCTCAACCACAATTTTTCTTTGGCAGAGTATTATTAAGTCTATGTCACCCTGGATATATTCAACTTTATTATTTCTAGACCTAAAAATCAATAAACAACAAATCTAAACGTGCATTGAATCTATTAAAACTTGAAATTGTGGAATTTAACTTTTTGAAAATAAATGAAAAAATTAAGTTCTATGATGGTGCATTTACTCTCCCTCCCCAAGAGATTAAGGTCATTCCATAGGTGTTAAGGCTGCATAGGGATTCAAGCATGCATATTTGACCTTAGTAATCTGCGCCCTTCTATAGGGTCCTCGCCAATGTATATTTTGTAGTAAGCCTGGATGAATAAAAGATGGAAGATAAAACCCTTAACTTGAGAATATACCCTTAACATTAAATAAAAACAACAACAACAACACAAAGATATAGAGAAGAACCCTTAAGGTAGGGTAACACCATCAAATACTCCTTATGGAAGGAATCATTCCACAAGACATGCTTGATATAATACAATAACAACCCACATATCTCAATACATTGATGCTCATGTGTATTTATACTTTCTCATGAGTACTCCTAGGGGCCTATGCCAACTACCCGTTGTTATTATATTATTTTATCTATATACATAGTGGGCCTATTCCATGATTATGGCCACATTACATACATTATCCCCTTGGATGCCTCTCTAAATACCCCATATTAACCTCCCTAAGTACATTACATTACATCCCACTTTGCATGTTTCATCCTCGAAACATGGGTGGAAACCATATAATATAATATTCTAATTAATGTAGTTAACTAGTACCAAACACGAGCATCCTTCCACCATTGTGAAATGTGGACATGGGGTCCAACTACGGCCTTGCCACCTTGATCTTGATTCTGGTTTCTCCTTTTGTTCCAAGTTGTCATTGTGATATGTTGATATCTCCATGCATTGCTTTTATCCCTCCACGTTCCTCCATATTAGGTACCTTTCTGGTTCCATGTTGGTCCATAGTAAGTTGACAATCACAACCTTTCCTTGATGACCTTGGCCTCTCATGGTGGTGTGGGTGGTGATATGAAACAACCTTAGCTATTGGTTCCCATTTATTTGATTCTACAAACTATGGTTCCTTTGAGAAATAAAAGTCTATTGATTCTTCAACCTATAGTTCCTTTGCGAAATACAAGTCTATTGATTCTTCAACCTATGGTTCCTTTGAGAAATACAAGTCTATTGGTCCTTCTTCATTTTTACCCCCTTCCCGGGGCTTTCCATCATGTGCTTCTATATGCTCTTCTTTTAATTCAACTTCAAATTATTCATTTTATGTGGTAGTAGGTATTGAAATTATTTTCTATGTAGGGAATTCTTCGTGTGGCCCCTTAAGCCCTTCTTGATTAGTAAGAGAGATATATCGCAGCATGATTTTTTTTTTCTTGTACGAAAGCTTCATAAACATCTTTTGAAGATTAATGTTAAGTGTACCAATAAATTCGATCCAAGGATATCCAAGAATAATATCCACACCATCCATATTCATAACATGAAAATAAGAGAGTTGGCAGAGAATGCACTCCTATGGCTTTAGGTTATAGCCACAACAAAGCAACTGACTAGGATATAACAAAATTTAACTAATAACATAAGTTAAGTAGCAATAACTAACTAACTAATTACGAGAGGGAGGATCACCTACCCGATTTCCATAGTTCGATGTATATCCCATTTGCAAGTCCATGCTACAAAGCTCTCGCTCCAGGACTTTTTATATCAACCTTCTCTCACAAAAGAACTAGGCTGCATAGAAGGTAGTTATCCATAACTAAATAATAACTTCAAACATCAAGAACGATTAGCATGCTATTTTCCATATTATCAAATGCATATAAAATTTACAAAAACAAACCATTAAAAATCGATAGGGATGAGAAAGAGAGGTCTATTATTGATATGAACAATGAGTTACATGTTTAGAATTCACCTGAAATTGTTGTCGACACTGCTCTAGAATAGACTTCCAGATTCCTCCGCCCATGCCTCTATAAGACTATCTCAATCCTCTTATATTTCCTCACTCAACAATTCCAAGAGAGATAAAGAGTCTCTCACTTACAAGATAAAATGACAAGGATGGCTGAAAACATAGGTTTCTAAATCTGAAGAGGGAATCTAAAATAATCAGGAATAGGGGCTTGCAGACTTGGCAATAAAAGGCCAACATAATGGTGCTACATGGAATGATGATATTTCCTCTACCCCTTCGTTTATTTTTATACTCCAAATAAGTTGTTAGAGTAGTTATCCATAGGAAATAGGGGGACAGGAACCAGTGAAACCTGTAAACCTTGCCCGAAATTTAGCAAAATTATATTATTTTGAGCCAAATAAATGCATACACTGGCTGATAAAGAGAAACTAGCATATGCATGTGTTTTGTATAACTACTAGGGCATGCATATATGAAAAAATGGGGTTTTTAAAATGATTTATGAGGAAGAATATGTAATATACCAGATATAAAAAGTATGCAGAACAAAAATAAAATTCTAGAAGTGGCAGAATAACAACAATATAACCAGAACAATCACCACTATAACATTGAAATGATATAAGAATAACAACAGAAATAGCAATGTTCACGGGCCTCTTCGAGGGGGAAACCTCTAGTCGAGCAGAGCTCTATTACAATAATCTCCAAGCTAGGGTTCTTATACCTTCAACTCCTATTTATACTAAATATGTCTATCAAAAGAAGCATCTAGAGGAAGATCCTTCTAGAAGTGGAAGATTCTATTAGGCCTTCTTACATTTGACTTATTCTATTTTATTGCAAGGCCTTATTAATATTGACCTTTATTACATCCGAATATATTGTTCTACCTATGTGCGGGTTAGGACCCTACCATGTCCTCCCCCTTAAAAACAACCTTGTCCTCAAGGCTTGAGATGTGGAAATTGTAGCAGAATGGTAGCTGGTTCCCAAGTGGCATCTGTTGGAGTTGTATCTTTCCACTGTACTAACACTTCCTTGATGGTTCTTTGACGTAGGCGATGCTCATGCTGGTCAAAAAATGCTTGTGGTTGTAGCCAAATGGATCCTTCTTCGGCTAACTCGGGAAGGTTGGTTTGAATTTGGCACTTAGTTCGAATCGCCTTCTTTAAGCATGAAACATGAAAAACAAGATGTAGCTTCGAATGACTGGGAAAGGCTAACTGATAGGCCACATGTCCCAGACACTTGAGAATGGTATAAGGACCATAAAATTTGGGTGCTAGCTTTTGACAATGCTCGGCCTTAAGGGAATTTTGCTTGTAAGGTTGTAGTCGAAGAAACATCTGATCCCCTTCTACAAATTGATGTTCAGAGCGACCTTGATCTGCTTGTTGCTTCATGCGATTATGTGCCATGAAAAAATTCTCTTTGAGGGTACGAAGAATAGCCTCTCGAACTGTAAGTGTTTGCTCAACCGCCTGGACCTTCGAGACACCAGGTAGGTATGAGAGAACTGAAGGTGGCTTCTGTCCATATACCGCTTGAAAAGGAGTCATGCGTGTAGCTATATGGTATGAAGTGTTGTACCACCATTCAGCTAGGGGTAACCATTGAGCCCACTGATTTTGCGTTTCCGAGGCAAAACACCTCAAATATGTTTCAAAACACTTGTTGATAACTTCCATTTGACCATCAGTCTGGGGATGATAATTTGTGTTGAGATGCAATTGGGTGCCTTGTAACTTGAATAGTTCTTTCCAAAAATTACTTGTGAAAGTTGGGTCACGATCAGAAACAATAGAGTGCGGCATGCCATGAAGCTTGAAGACCTGATCCATGAAAATTTGAGCCACCGTAGATGTTGTAAACGGGTGTTGAAGAGCACAGAAATGAGCATACTTGGAAAGGCGATCAACAACCACCATGATGATTGATTTATTTCCTGATTTGGGTAAGCCTATAACAAAATACATAGAGATATCCCTCCAAATAGCAGGTGGAATCGGAAGCAGTTGTAGTTTGTCCAGAGATTTGATTGTTTCTTCCTTGTTGCGTTGACACACATCACATTCAGAGATAAAATTACGAATGTTATGTTTCATACCATCCCAGAAAAAAGAACGTTTGACCTTGTCATAGGTTTTGGTGAACCTTGAGTGCCCCGTTGTGGGGTGTAGCATGAAGCTTAGAAAGTACCGTGGATTTAATCTTTGATTGTTTACTTAAATACAAATGACCTTTGTATCAAAGCTCATCATGGAGCTAAGAGTACCCTGGGGGCTGGAGAATTGGAATGCAATTGTTGGATCAGATGCGAACTTTTGGGATCTTGTAGCCATTCTTGGCGAACGACTTGGAGCCAATCTGGTACAATGAAGGAAAGAGAAAAAAGGGATCCTTCGTCTTCATATTTTCGGGAAAGTGCATCCACAACCACATTGTATTTTCATTCCTTGTAAATGATCTCATAATCATATCCAAAGAGCTTAGTCACCCATTTTTGTTGCTTTGAGGAGGAAATGTGTTGTTCCAAAAAATACTTGAGGCTTTGATGGTCTATCTTAATTTGGAAGCACTGCCCCAATAGATAAGGGTGCCACAGATCAATGACATGCATAATAGCCAACATTTCCTTTTCATAGATTGATTTTCCCAGATTTATTTCAGATAGTTGCTTGCTGGTAAAGGCCAAAGACTGACCCTCTTGCATCAGGACAACACCAATTCCT
This sequence comes from Picea engelmannii, assembly GCA_009831015.1. NCBI lineage: Eukaryota > Viridiplantae > Streptophyta > Pinopsida > Pinales > Pinaceae > Picea > Picea engelmannii. Next base: position 35,619 of record ML796215.1, read on the forward strand.
TTCCTTGAAGAATCACATTCCAAGACAAAGGTCTTTATGAAATCAGGAAGGGCCAGGACTGGAGTGGTGCACATGGCCATATTCAAGGTTTGAAAATCTCGAGCAGTGGTTGGGTCCAAGTGAAAGAGTTATTTTTTGGGAGAGCAGTGAGAGGCACTGCGATCTTTCCATAATTCTTAACAAACTTGCGGTAATAACTTGTTAAGCCCAGAAATCCACTCAAGCTTTTGAGAGTCTTTGGGTGAGGCTAGTCTTACATAGCTTCAATCTTTTTAGGATCCACCCTGACACCGTCCTTGCTAACCAGATGACCCAAGTACTCTACTTCTGAGGCACCAAAAGAACATTTAGACAGTTTCAGGAAAATTTGGTGCTAAGAGAGTAGATGGAGAACTCGATTCACATGAGAAAGATGGTATGTCCAGGTTTTGCTATAGATGAGAATATCATCAAAGAAAACTAAGACAAAATGACGTAGAAAAGGACAGAATACATGATTCATGAGGATTTGGAAGGTGGAGGGGGAATTACACAAGCCAAAAGGCATGACCAAAAACTCATAGTGGCCCTCATGAGTTCTAAAGGCAGTCTTGGGAATTTCTTCCTCTTTCATACATATCTGGTGGTATCCCAAACAAAGATCAAGTTTAGTAAAGAATTGGGCACCGCTCAATTCATCCAGGAGGTCATCAATGACAGGAATGGGAAATTTGTATTTAATGGTAAGTTTGTTGAGGGAAAAAAAGTTAGGAAACATTCGCAAAGAACCTTCTTTCTTCAGGATCATGACCACAGGAGAAGAGTAGGGGCTCGTACTAGGGAGGATAATGCATGCATTAAGGAGTTCCTGGACCATTTTCTCAATTTCATTTTTTTGGGAAAAGAGGTGACAATACAAACAAATATTAGGAGGAAGGCTTCCAGTGATATAGATGGATATCGATGGCCACCCACCTTTTTCAACTGGCTCAAAACAATTTTCTGGCAATTTACTATTTTTAGCAGTTTTCACTTATGGGACCATTTTGAGGGCCTAAATGAAGGTTTTTTGGGATAGTCCCATATCAATGATATTTGAAGGCATAATTTAGGCCCCAAAATGAATCTCCTCGATGATACCTTTCCAACGAGCTATCATACACCTAAAACAGAGATCATATGCAAAAGTTACGACCCCAGGAAGTTAATGTACTAACTTACCCAAACGAGGCCCACACGACTTTTGGCGATTCATCTCCTAGGGTTAGGTTTTTGGATGTATAGGGTGTTTTTCATTCCTATTTATTGTAAAAGGACTTCAGAGCCTCATTGTAATCATATTCTAATTTCAACTGTAACATCTCTTCTCAGAGATAAGTCGCCACCATTCCAGCAAGCTTGTTTCCGCTGCATTTTACAGTTTCAGCTTATTTCATTATTGAATAGAAAACCAGTTTTACTGTATCTCTGTTATTTTGTGTTAAGAATTTGTTAATAATCTGTATTCATTTTGTTCTTCTCATAAAATCTGGATCAGTGGTATCAGAGCAGTCTTCTCCTTGTCGTCTTAATGCATGTCCCCAACGAGGTCAGAGTACAAAGAGTTGGGTCTTGAGCTTGTTTCTCTTGAGGACAAAAGCACTCGCACGCCCAAACGACCTCTCATGGAAGGAGAAAAGAAAGATTAAGGGATAGGAGATCCTTTCAAACTATTGATTGAGGAATCCCTCACGCAACAGAGAAACGAGATGATGGATAGTTTCGTGCAAATCCTTCGACGACTACCAACAGGAGACACATCTTCTTCGAGCGGAGGCGCCACCCCCTTCAAGGTACAAATACACTTCGATATTCCTATATTTGAAGGTTAGATAGACACAGATTTTGTATACAAGTGGTTGAATCTACTAGAAGGGTATTTTTCTATCCATAACTTCTCGAATAGAGAAAAAATTACTTTTGCGCTCCTCAAAGCCGTCCCCCATGTCAAAGATTGGTGGGAAACATTTTGTGAGAAAAAGAAAACAGAGGAGCCCTCATTATTTACAGTCATAGCCATATAGGATTCCTTCAAGGATGCTATTAAGGAATAATACTACCCTGTCAGAAGTTATGATGACTTATATACCGAATGGACCACACTGCGGCAAGAAAGAGACCAAGCAGTGCCAGATTTCACAAATATCTTCCATACCTCGTGCACAAGGATGGTTATCAAAGATTCAGAGTGACATCTGGTGCTCAAGTATCACGGTGCTCTGCATAGATACATCCAGAACGAAATGGAATATCTAGACATCTCATCCTTGGGTGTGGCCTACTGATATGCCATCAAAATCGAGCAGAAGCTCAAACAAAACACACGATAATTTGGGCCTGGAAACCCCTCACAACAAAAGCTAGGAAAGGGCGGCCTTAACCCACAGAAAAAAGGACAGAGAAAATATGGAGAGTATCAGGACAACCAGTCCAAGCCGCAAGAAAAGAAGGACACTAGAAAGACAAATAAAGATATCCAGAAGTGGTGCGACTTCCATAAGAGCCCTTGGCATAACACTGTTGATTGTCGCTCAAATCAGTCGTTGGTGGCCGAAGTGAAAGACTCTGAATCAGATGTGGATTCTGACTCTTAGCCAGAACCAGAAAGGGGAAGACGGATCATTGACGTGGAACCCAATGCCACTGTTTCTACCACCATGCTCCAGCCTGGTGAACCAGACGAGCCAAAAGAAGGAGAGTGACTCTTCCATTCATAAATGTGGGTAAAATACACCTCACTACACTTCATCGTTGATAGATGTAACAAGAAGAACCTCATATCTGCAGAGGTCATCAAGTGGCTGGCCCTACCCATAATGCCTCACCCACAACCCTACACCATTGGATGGCTCCACCAAGGAAGCGATCTCTGCGTCAGCCAACAGTGTCAACTTTCATACGGCATCAACCCCTTCAAAGATGAGGTATTGTTTGATGTTTCTCCTCTTGAAATTTGTGATGTTCTTTTGGGCCAACCTTGTTTATGGAAATGTCATGTTGTATATGATTCTAGGCCTCGTAGTGTTATTATTACTTTGAACACGAAATTGTACAGGATACCTAAGGAAGTCCCACCTAGTGCTATTTCCTTGATCTCTACTAAGCAATGCAGGAAGGTCATCTCTCAGATGAGGAAGTTTGCCTTCTTCATGATTCGCTCTCAGAATAAGCGAAAGATCACAACCACATCCAGGGTCTCTGCGACTGACCTCTCCACATAGTAGAAGCAAGTAGATAAGGTCATGGAAGAATACTCATATATCTTGTCCTCACCTACCAGGGTACCTCTGCACTTCCAGGTCAAGCACCCCATCGATCTGACCCCCAGTGCACCACTGTCCAATTGGCCAATCTATCATCGCTCTCCATTAGAGAATGAGGAGATCAAGTGACAAATCCAATAACTGCTCCACAAGGGGCACATCTGTCCCAACTCATCACCTTGCGGGAGCCTAATCGTGCTAGTACAAAAGAAAGATGGAACCTGGCGACTCTACATTGATTACCAGGCTCTGAATAAAATCACAGTCATAAATTGGTACCCGATTCCCCGAATCGACGACTTCCTTGATCAACTCATGGGGGATAAATACTTCAGTAAGATTGATCTGAAGTCTGGATACCACCAGGTCCCGATAGAACAGACAAATGTATGGAAGTCCGCCTTCAAGTCAAAGGAAGGCCTTTTTGAATGGGTGGTCATGCCCTTTGGTTTGAAAAATGCTCCAGCCAGTTTCATGAGGATGATGAACGATATCCTATGACCATTCACCAATAATTTTGTAGTGGTGTATCTGGATGACATTCTCATTTACAACAAGATTTGGGCTGAACACTTGCAGCATATTCAGTGGGTTCTGCACATCCTGGGACAACAAAAGCAACATGCCAACTTGGAAAAATGCTCCTTTGGCATGGATAGGGTCCATTACTTGGGCTACATCATTGATCAAGATGGTGTACATGTGGATCCAAACAAGATCCAAGTCATCCGTGACTGGCCATCCCTAACCACACTCATTGAGATTCGAAGCTTTTTGGGCCTTGCCAATTTATACCATAGGTTTGTGTTGGGATTCTCCCATATTGCATGGGCCCTCAGCCAAATCACCTGGTGTGGTGGTAAGGAAAAATTTGCATGGGGCCGATCGCAACAACAAGCGTTCGATGATTTGAAGCAGCGTTTGTGCTCATCCCCAGTACTTTCACTACCATACCTGCAACATCCCTTTGAGATCGAGACAGATGCTTCAGACTATGCTGCGGATGTTGTTCTCACTCAGCACGACCACCCCATGGCCTATGATAGTGAAACACTATCCGATGCTGTCCATAAGTAACTTACTTATGACAAAGAAATGTACTCCATTGTGCAAGCCTGCTGCCAGTGGAGACATTACATTCTTAGGAAGGAGAAAGTCATCCACACTCATCATAAGCCATTGCAATTTATGCAGACACAAAGAAAATTGCAGAATGACCGCCATCAAAAGTGGTCAACATACTTGCAACAATTCCACCTCAACATCAAGTATAAAACATGAAGCACCAATCGCTTCGTTATTTGCCTCAATAGACCACCAGTCGTGGCACTCACCATGGTGCTAGAATCTTACAACCATGAGACCTGTGGATGGCCCCAACTCTATGAGACAGACTTAGACTTTGCCAACACCTACCAAATGTTGGGTGCAAACATAGTTGTCGATAATTTCTATCTTCAGGATGGATTGTTGTGTTGTCTGGGCCATATCTGTGTTCCATCAAGCGAGCGAGAGAATCTGATCTAGGAAGCCCACTACAGTTGGGTGGCAGGACACTTTGACGTAGAAAAAATAGTGGCGATGCTACATAAACATTTCTACTGGCTGAAACTCCGACAGGAGGTCAACAAGTATATTAGGTCCTGCACTGCCTGTGCTATTTCCAAACCAACCAATAAGAAACAAGGCATGTACACCCCTCTTCCTACTCCTGACAGGCCATGGGAATCCATCTCAATGGACTACATTTCAGGCATCCTGTCCACCAAGCATGGAAATGACTCTGTTTTTGTGGTTTTTGACCTCTTTTCTAAGATGGCGATTTTGGTTTCCTGCAAGAAGAGCATCATAGCAGAGGCCACTGCCAAGCTCTTCTTTGAACAGGTCTGGATGCATTTTGGACTCCCACAAACCATTGTCTCAGATAGGGACATTCGATTTCTCATCACATTCTGGTTGAGCCTCTAGTCACTGCTAGACACCAAGCTAACCAAATCCACGACCTTCCACCCTAAGACAGAGGGCCAAACTGAGGTCGTAAATCGAATGGTTGTGCATATCCTTTGCATGTATAATTCAAATCACCCTTGCACATGTGATGAGAGCCTTCCCTATGTCCAACATATCTACAACCGAGCCCTGCATATCTCAACCGACCACAGCCCCTTTCAGGTGGGGTTGGGATTCCAACCATTGGGTCCCATAGATGATGCACTTCCCCTTGTTGTCACCTCGACCGACTCATCTCCTGTTCCAAATGAATCTGACAAAGCCACCCAGTTCATTGAGCGGATCCAACACATCTTCCAACAGGTTCAGGATATCCTACATAAGTCCAATGATAAGTACAAACAACGCCATGATCAACATCGGGTGACACATAAGTTTCAGGTGGGAGACAAAGTTTGGTTGCACTTGTAGAAAGAACTCCTTACAGGACCCCATTAGAAGCTTCACCCACTCTGATATGGGCCGTACACCATCACCAAGGCCGTGGGGGATAATTATTTTGAGCTCAACATATTCCTCCTTTCCTTGGCGTTCACCCAATGTTCAACGTGGATCTCCTTCGCCCTTATTTCCCACCATTATTAGACACCTCATACGTAGCAGAACAACTGACACCAACAAATCTCAACCCCAAATGTATCCAAAAGGAATTCAACGATCAGATTGTGGACACATAGATCAAGGGAAATTGACAATAGAGGATCCAACTTTATCGAGTCGTCAAAGCAGGGCAACACCTGCACCAAGGCAAGTGGCTCACTCGGGGCCAAATTCAGCAGAAATTTCCTCATCTGATGGGGGAACTCAATGCAATGGAGACCATTTCTTCCTAAAGAGGGAGGATTGAACCATATGGATATCGGTGGCCACCCACCTTTTCCAACTGGCTCAAAACAATTTTCTGGCAGTTTTGGCAATTTACTATTTTTAGCAGTTTTCACTTCCGGGGGCATTTTAAGGGCCTAAATGAAGGTTTTTCGGGATCGTCCCAACTCAATGATTTCCAAAGGAATTATTGAGGCCCAAAATGAATCTCCTCGATGATACCTTTCCAACGGGCTATAATACGCCTAAAACAGAGATCGCATGCAAAAGTTACGACCCCGAGAAGTTAATGTACTAACTTACCCAAACGGGGTCCACATGACTTTTGGCGATTCATCTCCTAGGGTTAGGTTTTTGGATGTCTAGGGATTTCGAAATTCCTATTTATTGTAAAAGGCCTTTAGAGCCTCATTGTAATCATCTTCTTGCGAATGAGCGCATCTGTCACATCTCGTCTCAGAGATAAGCCACCACCATTCCAACAAGCTTGTTTCCGCTGCATTTTACAGTTTCAGCTTATTTCATTATTGAATAGAAAACCAGTTTTACTGTATCTTTGTTATTTTTTGTTAAGAATTTGTATTCATTTCATTCTTCTCATAAAATCTGGATCATCTAGGTACAATGGGAATGGAATGATCATGAACACCATGGGAAGGAGGGAGTCCCTGGGGAGTGGAAAATACCACTTGATGTTTAGAAAGGATGGCTTGGAGGTCTTGCGGCACCGAGGGTGTCTCTATTGCTTGTATGGCATGGAGTTTGGAAATAACACCAGAATGACCTTTTCTGAGCAACTTTTCCATGTGATGAGAACTAATGATCTCAGGTGAACCGACGGTGATGCCTTGGAACTTATATTGGTGGCCCTCCTGGTCAAATTGCATGGTTAATTCCTTGAAATCCATGAGAATGGGACCCAAAGTCCTTATCCAGTTTGGACCCAAAACAATGTCACAACCGCCCATGTTGATAGCAAACATATGGTATTTCAGGTGGTAGTCACCAATTTGGAGACACACATTTTCACCACACCCTCCACATTTCATGGAGACACCATTGATAATCATGAGTTGGAAATTATTGACGACATGGATGTAGCAATTAGTTTTTTGGGCAATGTGACAATGAATAAAATTTTGGGTGCTTCCACTATCAACTAGAATGATGACCTTTCGATGCTTGATGTAACTGATTAGCTTGAGGGTTTGGGGAGCGGAGAAGCCAGTGAGAGCATTGATGGAAATGACCGGTTCTACTTCGGGAGGGTCCGAGGGAGGGGTTATGTCAGTGGTCTCAGATGACTGAGACACATGGGGAGTTTCAACATCCTCTTCCAAAATATCCTCAGATATGGCCATAAAAAGATTTTTTTCCTTACACTTGTGGCCCGAGAAATATTTGTCATCACAATTATAACAAAGGCCTTTGAGTCGGCATTCAACCATTTTAGCCCTGGTCAATTTTTGGATCTTTAGTGGAGTGGAGGGAGTAGTGGGATTTACTGGTTTAGGGTGAGGGATAAAGGTGGGTTTCTGGTTTTGAGAAGATACAACCTATTGTGCTTCTTTATCTCTTTTAGTAGCCTCCACCCAACTCTGAGGCCAATCCATGAGGACATGGGCCCAAATATCATCCTTGAGGCCACTGATAAAACACTCTCGGAAAAAGGCATCATACATGCCCTCTATCCAAAAATCTAGGCACTCAAAGGAAACTATAAAGTCTTCCACTATTCCTGATTGTTTCAACTTTGTCAAACGAACCAAATGGTTGGTGTCAATGTCAAAGCATTCATAAATCTCTGCCACAAAGTGTGTCCAAGCAATATACCTTTGACGAGAAGTTTTTCTCCATTGCCACCATTGCGAACGTTCTTGATATAAATGAAGAACATCATACTGGAGTTTGACCAAGTCATATGTAATGCCTTATAAAGAGAAATAATTTTCCATTTGGGTTACCCAACTAGTGGGGTTCGAGCCATCAAATTTGGTCACATCCACCCGCGAAAGGCATAGGTCACGTTGAAAGTGATGGTGCTGAAAGTTATGGGAATGAGAGGAATTTTCACCTTCAATATGTGGGGGTGAGTCAGAGGAAGCGTTATCTATAGGGATAAGAAGCTTGGTGCAGAGTGACAAAAAGATAGATTCAAGTTGGGTGGTTAGGCCTTGTTTGATTTTCTCCATTGAGGACTGCACGGTTGTATTGATGGCGACAACATTGGCACTGAGTTGTTTCACTTCTTGTTCGGTCTCAGTGAGAATATATTGCAAGGTATTGAAGTGAGCTTCCAATTCTTGGCTACGGGTATGGGCCATGAGGACGAGGGAACCGAAAAGGGGCGGGTGGGGTCAAAAATTTTGCCGAAAATGATATGTATGAATGTGATAAGGGAAAAGAGATTAATCCAATGGAATAGGTCTCAAATAATGGTGAAAACATTTCCAGACTTTTTTTTTACACCTACGGAGTTATACTCCAGTTTGAAGAATACTGCAATGATGAAATGCCCAAATGCTTAACCAGGAAGAAAAGTGTAGTTACTTGGCAACCTGAACACAGTTGCACGACAATAGATCTTGTCTATTTAATTTGTTTATGTTTATGTCCCCAAGGGTTATACAGACAAGGGTTTGCCCTTTTCTATAGCTCTCTGATATACGTGCAGGGTCCAACAGTAGTACTCGACCCAATTTCTTAGGGCACTAACTAAGGAGGATAGACCGTACCCTTAGCCGTACTACCTGACTACCTAGGTACTAGAGAGTATCTTCTCGAGTGTTGTTCTCTGTGGCACTATAACAGTCAGGCAGCCAATCAATTTATCTAAAGAGGGCTTCAGAAAATCTAGGCCTATCTATACACAGGTGCTGTCTGATGCGCTACCACTCGAAGGGGTACCAACATGGGTTACAAGGGTGGCCAACATATGTGCGCTTAAAAACCACTTGTATTTCCTGCATGTATGAATCCCTCAACCACGGTTTTATGCGCATAATGACAGATCTTTGTGGCTTAAAGATGTTGGAATACGTCTCTACCCTAAAAAAACTTTTACCCACAATTTCTGCCAAGGAAAGTTCTCTGATACCACTTGTAATATACCAGATATAAAAAGTATGCAGAACATAAATAAAATGCTAGAAATGGTAGAATAACAACAATATAACCAGAACAATTGTTGATACTGAGAAGGGGGTGAATCAATATCAAGTACAATTTAAAACCTTTTTCAACTTATACTTAAAACATTCAACTATATCCAATGAGCAATGAACAATAGTATAAGAGTTACACCAATACACCATAATACACCATGCACAATATATGAGAAATAATCAATAGTTATTGTTCGAGGGAAGTATGACTTCCAAAGGTAGCTACAACTTCCAAATGTAAAGGGAGGAATAAACCTCCAAGAGGAACATACAATCCTCCAATATCAAGAGAGATTTGAACTCTCCATCCTTTCCCCTTCCTTCCACCCAAGAATATATGAGAGATAATAAAACTTTACATTAAATCATCACCATCAACCAATCATTACATAGAACTTGATAATGCTTCTTAAGACTTCTTCAATTTCTTCAATTCTTCAATTCTTGGAGTACTCTGATCCTGTAGATAATATTACTCAATGTATTCTCTGAAACTCCTCCAATTTTCACTCCTTGAATCCTCCCCAAAAACAGGTTATAGAAAGAATGGTAGACTTTATTCAATTCTGGTCTATTCAGGAGAGTGAACTTGTACAGAATGCCCCACACTCAATAACTAACATCCAATTCTAAAACTCACACACAAGAAACTAAAGTCTGTACTCTTTCCAATGAAATATTTCCCACTTCATTTGGATTCTCGATGAAGAAGTTATGATTTTTTTACCCGGAACACCTGTTTATTGACTAGCTTCAGGATTGGTCACAAACCCTATCTTCCATAGAGTGTATCTCCATAATTATAGCAAATCAAGAGCTCAAATTTTGACCAGAGATACCTTGATATGTTTTCTCAATACCATAGCGATTTCACCATTTGAATTGTTCTAGAAAATTTTTTATAGAAAAAATGGTAAGATGACCTGAAAATAACATACCTTAGAACACATCACCAAAAGACTTCATCCTCCTTTGAAATCCGGCCTTCTTTACTTCTTATTTCCTATGAAATTTGACTTGTATCAAATGAATGTATAATGATGTTTATTTATACCATTTATGTCATTTCATTTTAACATTAGGGCCGACCTGACACTTTCTTATTTTGTAATTCTTTTCTTTAATTATCTTCAGGGCCTACATGTACTTCCTTCTTCAATTCACTTT
>ML796215.1:73439-109758 GCA_009831015.1 Picea engelmannii
GGAACAAAAACTAAAAGAGTGAGTACATCGAGAGATAATATCATTAGAATCAGAAAAAATTCATGTATGCTAATGATATGTGATAACAACAATGCTACAAATACACAGAAAATTAGTTGTACAATGCATCTATAACATCATTTATGTACCCACAAGGAAACAAATTATAGCATAAGTAGACAAAATAGCGTGCAGAAGTAATTCATACAACATAATCATATCTACTCAAGTAGAAGATAAATGCATAAAGAGTAGTCTCATATACACTCATCAAAATCACCAATTTACGAAATGTCTCATGTTCTTTATTACTCAGAAGTAAAAGTACCATATTTTGTTATAAAGTGAAAAAGTCATTCATTCATTCAACTCGCTCTCTTTTATAAAACAAGAGAGAGACTCTTCAGCTCTCATGACCCGTTGTTTCATTTTTCCCTAATTTTGTCTTTTTTACATTTTGAATTTCTTTTGCATTTCAAAAATGTAGATGTGGGAGTTACAAATAGCAGCTGAAGAGACTCATGGGTGGTTACATTCATCCTATGGTCATTTACAAATGATATTCGTTAAAACACAATCATTGACTATGCCCATTGGCATTATCTTGAATTCCTTGAAATTTTATGGGTGTTTCTGGCTTTGTCCTACTAAATGTGATCATTCTAGATTATTATTCTTTGTCTCATCTTTCTATTGATCCATTTCTGGCCTGATTTCGTTGCTTGTAGCTCCATATATGATTGTTTGAATTCTGCATATCTGGTTCTTCATTCGAATTTGGGTTCCACCTATGTTTTGCATTTTTGGACCTTTTTTTTCTCTCAATCTACCAGCACTTTCCATCCCATCATATTCTTCTCTTATCCATCTTTCCATAGATATATCCTAGGCCTCTTTTCGTTACTCGTAGCTCCAGATATGACTGTCTAAACTATGCACAGTCCATTTTCCCCCAAATTCGTGGCATGTTGTCCTCTGCAATTTCTGATTAATAGGACATTCACCAATATATCAAAAACATTATATTTCCTTTCCTTTAAGCAAACTCATGAATAATTATAGATTTTGAAGAACATGAAGAGGAGAGGTTTATCAAAGGTATCCATCTATGATCTGGGTTAAATAACTATCATGATAGTTACATGCATCTAATATCCATCACATAGAAAGGATTAGTGACCTTATGAATCAAGTTAAGAGTTGTCCAATATATGAGAGTATAAATATGAAGATCTTAAGTACCATATGCTGGCAAGATTTGAATAAGTCATCCATGGAAATGATTAACAACCTACATCAAACTCATTCAAAACATGTACTAGATCATCAAATCTTACAACCATATAAAATCATTAAACACTTTAGAAACTATATAAGGTAGGAAGACAATGTGTCAACCACTCATGAAAATGTCAACGAACCATCATAAGTAAACTAAGAATCATGAAGACATTTGAAATCATAAGATCAAAAGAGATAATAAACCTCCATCAAAACAATAATCAATCAAGACCAGACCTCAACTCTCTCAAAGTAGGCAAAGAAATAACATTAGGATCAAGCAGTAGAGGATTATACAATAGGATTAAAATTTTAGTAGGGGGGCCCTTTCCTTTCATTTATAAAAGAAAAAGTAAAGGGGGGTTGTTGCGGCCACAACACACAAGAAGGTCGACTTGGAAAGTCAAGGATTTCTACAGAATAGCCGACTCAGGCTAAAACTTCCCTTGAACAAAATGATGACATATTATGTGACTAAGGAATCATGGACTATAAACTGGGATACATTCGTGACACAGGAGGTATCAAGAAACTCTCCATATGACTAGAAGAATAACCATCAGGAGGAGATTATACTAAAAAATGAGACAAAAGACCTCCTAAAGCCATACTAAACCTAATAATATTGAGACATTGACTCAAATATTGTGCTTTATCCAAGGGTGACAAGACTGCTACCAAACAAAGAGATAGACTCTTTCCCCCCTTCTTTTTTGTTTTTTTTATTTTTTGTCTTTTTCTTATTATTAAAGCCTGAAAAGGAATAAAAGAATGGTATAGTACAATGGAGGAAACAAGTGTCATGGGAAATAAAACTAGTTCCAGAGCACAAGGAACATAGCTACACTCAATACAAGGAAAGAATCTGTAGGATATGGGCACTCAGGGGAAAATTTCCTCCAGGGATATGGGTGTCAAATTGCAAAGGCTAGTACTGAAAGGATAGTAACTTTTCGAGAATTCATATACAATGCACTATATAATAGCAAGATGAAGCCGACATTAGGCCCGAAAAGCACAAGCGGTCAATATGCAATGCAAGCACAACTCAACACACCAAATTGTTTGTAAGCCCCATGAGTAACAGGCTAGAAATATATGAGAATAAGATATGAATCTTCGACATAAATTCATGGTGGGACTAAACAAGGCTTCCGAGCCTACGGAAAAATTGCAGCATGGGTGCCAAAATGGCTAGGAAGGTACTAACTAGGAAACCCATGAAGAGGTAAGCTCTACCATATGTATATGACACCTTTAGAGAAGCTTGAAGGTATAATGTCGCAACGAATGGGATTGACCCTATGGAAAATATGTGATCGATACGGATAAATGCATAATGCATGAAGAATAGAAACCTACCCTATATGCCAATAAGGAACATAATACCTTATGCATAAGTAATAAAGTGCCAAGAGATGTAGCAACACATAAATGAGGGATTCCCATAAGTATTATCCAGAAAAATATTCAGAAGAAGTAATGAGGCTTCAACACAAAGTCATGGCGGGACTTAACATGACTCTCGAGCCTAACAGAAAACTTGCAACATGGACGCCAAAATGCAAAAAATGGTTTTGACTAGGGCACCCATGGAAGATAGGCTCTACCATAAAATAAAATAAAACATGCATAAAAGTAGTTAGATGGGTTCATGTCGCAATTTAATTTGGTCGACCCTAGGGAAAAAAGAAAATCACAACTGAAATGCAAAACTCAAATTGGGTGAGACCTATTCAAATATGCTAGTTATACGAAAAAATTACCTGCCCAAAGTCTTGAAAAAGAGTCGGTCAACTGGAAAAAGGGCCAAAAACCACCCTAAGTATGCTTCCAAAACCTGAAACATCAGAAATAAACTACAAGGCCCATTAAATATTAGTCAAATTAGTTAAAAAATGACAAAACTATAGTAAATGGGTCAAACAATGACATTAAATAGTAAAAAAATCACCATTTTACCATATTATTGCCAAAATTGACCAAATATGGTAAAATGAATTTATAGACTACTGGAATCCAAATGTAGAGGTATTTATGTTTGATGGGAAATCATTGACCATCATAGTGGAGAACATTTACTTCATTACAGGCCTCTCACAAAGAGGAGAGGTAGTAAACTTGAGAACCCAAGGAGGTGGTGGTTTAACCATAGAAGACTATATAGCCACCTACTACAAAGCTGACACCATCAAGGTGGATTCCCAAGTACCCATCAAAAATATAGAGAGCTTGAACCTCAAAATCATCTTGTATACAACTCGCATTGTAGGATTTCCATCCTTACACCAGGGATCACAGTCTTAGATGAAATACGCCATTGAGTGTCTGAGATCGACAATGTTTGACTGGAGCATTGTTATTCTCAACTCTATGAAAACAAAGCTGACACAATGCAAGCTAAGGAGGAACAAAAACTTTAGGTTCATAAGTCTTCTTTGTGACTTCTTCTTTGTGACTTCTTCTTTGAGAGAGTATTGGGCATAATCCCAAGGACACATGTGAGAGAACACCAGTGAACATGGCCAACATTGATTTGATGGACAAAGTTATTGATGCACCTGGTAGGGGGAGCAATGTTCAACCCATTTAGTGATGACTTCTTCAACTGGTGGGAACGAGATATACCCGCCATTGAAGACTACCCATATGTTAGGATTTAATTCTCCCAAGACCCAGACATGGTTATACCTCCTGATGCAATGCTTGGGCAGATAGGTAAAATGTTTATATTTTTAAAGTTTATATTTTTTTTAATTTTTAAATAAGATGTTAAAAGAAGATATTAACATGTCTTTTTGGAGAGATCCATGATAGTAAGAAAAAACACCCTCTGGATGTGTAGATATAGGGCTCGTGATACCTGCTGACTTCCCACGACACAGGCATTGAGAAAAAGGCAAAGCTCAAGCTAGTGATGAGGCAACTAGGACACTTCAAAACTTGGAAAAGAACATGTAGGCCTTGACACATTTCATTCTATGGAAATCATAGATGATATACTAGTGAGGATGCAATGTCATGTAGTTGGTGTACCCCAAACATGGGTCCGCCTTTTCCAACATTTGGAAAATGTTGTACTTTGTTATGATAGAGCTCACATGCCTCATGCCTAGACCTTGAATGTGCCAAGGGAACATTTTTGTATCTATAAACATTTTTTGATAGAATCTCATCTTTTGAATTATGGATATATATATATATATATATATATATACCTTTTAAATTATGGATATTTGCATGTGTTAAATGGTGTGTGATTGTGTTATTGATGAGACAAATTCCAATCTAGAATATAGTTAGAATATGCATCAGTTACTAGATTAGATTGTTTAGGAACATGTACATAAGTAATGTAAACAAATGATCATTCTAGAAGACATACTCTAAGGAAGTGACATCATAACATTGTATAACATATACGATATAGACCATTAAATTGTGACACTACCATCTGAGAATCCAAATAAACCTGAAGAAATTGAATACTGTGTGACATATCATCTCGCAAAATATTGATAAAAACACTGTACTCAGATACATTATTGGTAGTTTCTCTTATACAAACACCTCCAAAGGAAAATAACTGGTCTGTGGGAGAATAAACACCCAGGAAATGAAAGAAAGATTTCGAGTGTGGTGAATGGAACCGTATGCAAACTTGATATAGATAGATGAATCACTTGGTATCTACCACATAGTAGAAGCACAACAATGAATAATGTAGTACAAGAAAAAAAGAAATCTAAAAAAAACTATATACAGGATATAGAAAACAATTACAAAATAACTATCACTTGAACAATGAATCTCAAGCATAGTACTTTTTAAGGTAGAGCCCATTTCTGGACTCTGACAACACATTTCCCTTGTAATCTGCAAAATCATATGCTCCTTTCTTAAACACAGACCACAAAACATATGGACCATTCCACATAGGGTTGAATTTTACTACCCCTAAGGGATCCTTGTCATGGTCATAGAGAAAAACAAGGTCCCCTTTGAAGAAAACCCTCAAACGAACAAATTTATCACAGCTAGTCTTAACATGCTTCTTATGTGCCTCATTTTCTATAGAAGCATCTCGACATTGTTCATCAAGATGTTCTAAGTAAACAAGGCACTCTTCAAGTTCATTCATGTCAGGAAGGAGCTCAATAACAATCTTAAGCGAAGGGATCTCGCATTCAATAGGAAAAATTGCTTCTACCCCGTGAACGAGTTGAAAAGGTGAGAAGCATGTTGTAGTTTTTACTGAGGTTCGGTAGACCCACAATGCCAGATATAACATCAAGTGTCAATTTGGTTTTCTCACATTGATAGTTCTTTTAAAAATGGTTTTCAAGGATTTATTAACAACTTCAATCTGACCATTTCCCTGAGGATAGTAAGGAGATGAATGATCCTTCCTAAAACCCAGTTTTGATGCTAACTCTGACATCACATGGTTCTAAAAGTGACTTTCATGGTCAATGAAAATCTCTTTTGGAACACCGATCCTATCTATGACCTGGTTAAACACAAAGAGTGTTGCAGTTTCACCATCATTATCAAATGTTGGCATGGCCTCTGCCCACTTCGCAAATTAGTCCATGACCGCAATGATATATTGATGCCCTCTAGCCGAAAATGGGTGACATGTCATAAAATCAACCCCCCACTTGGTGAAGGGGATGATGATAAAAACAGGAAAAATAGGAGAAGGATGTGTCTGCATATTTTTAGAAAATATTTGTCAAGGGTGAAATTTCTTGACGGCTTCAATGCAATCCTTAAAGATCGTTGGCCAAATATATTCGGCGTGAAAAATATTTTGGGTTGTTTCCAACCTAGACAGATGAACGCCACATGTTCCACTATGGAAATCATTCAAAACCAACTATGTTTCCTCATGAGTGAGGCAATGATGGAGAATTGAATCTACCCCTAGAAAATACAAAGTGTCACTAATAATGAGACAATTCTTCACCAAATGGAAAATCCATCGTCGCTCGTCTCACGAAAAATGTGATGGATATTTCAAAGTTTGAAGATAAATGATAATATCTCCATACCAAGGATTTCACGAAGAGATGAGGAATATATGCTCATCCGGAAATGAGTCGATAATAATGTTATCCTCTTCTTTTGCTGGAAACTCCGACATAAGTTCAACAAAGACTAAATATTTTTTGGATTTGGCGGAAGCAAAGTCCAAATCTAACTCCTAAAGTATAATAATCCATGTGTTGTATTTCCTGCCAATTATTCACTGAGTCAAAACATATTGAAAAGGATTAACGTCAGCGATGAAGGTCATCTTACGCAGCAAAATGTAATTTTGAAGATGTTGAACAACATGGAAGGCTTCTAACGCCAGATTCTCAATTTGTGAATACTTTAGTTCAGGACCAACCAATCCATGACTCAAATAATAGATGATGTTCTCCTTTACATCATCATCTTCTTGAAATAAAACCATGTCGATAGAAGATTTTTTTGCTGCAAGATACAACAGGAAATATTTATTATAGTTGGGAGGACTAAGAACTTCAACGCATCAAATGAATGTTGCATTGATTCATCCTAGAAAAAAAGGAATCCTGACTTCTAAAGTTGATGCATGGTACATGGGGGAGGAAACTATAATATTGCCTCAAACTTCAAAGGGTCAACCATGATCCCTTTGTTTGAAGTGATAAACCCCAAGAGATGCCCTGAAGTAATACAAAAAATGCACTTGTGTGGATTTAAATGAATTCGATAATACTAAAATATTTCAAAGACAAGGTGGAGGTGTAACATATGTTGCACTCTCTTATGAGAATGAGTTGTAATATCATCAAGATAAGCCTCCACTATGTGTTTCAGATCATGGAAAACAAATAGCATGGCCCACTGAAACGTAGCTCTAGCATGTTTTAGGCCAAAGGGCATTTAATTATATGAAAATGTTCCCCAAGGAAAAATAAAAGAAGTATTATGTTCGTCCTCAGGCCAGATTTGTATCTGGTTGTAACCAGAGAAACCGTCCATAAAATAAAAAAGTTCACTTCATGTGCATTCATCAAGGATTTGAGATATAAATGGCATAGAAAAGTTATCTTTAGTACAAGCCTTATTTAAATCTCGGAATTCCATGTAGACTCGAACAGTTCCATGCTTCTTGTCTACTGGAATGAGGTTGGATACCCATTCCTAGGATTCAATGGTCACATTTTTTGTCCAATCAGTTTAGCATTTGCATAAGTTTGAATATCATGTTGGACAATCCGAGGATCTATTCCTAGAATTTCCTCATAAGACCAGGTGAACATGTTGCGAAACTCCTTAAAAAGGGTCATATATGAACGAATTTATTCTGGAGAACAGGTTGCCTCAATAAAAATATTTTCCATAACATCAAGGGTCTTGGAGATATTGATTGGGATAGTCTTTGAAATATTTTCCATGTTCCCTTTGACATATATACCATGAGTTTCCAAAGGTTTCGGTGGATGATCAACATCTCCAAACATGGTTGATCGAAATGATCCTTTCTCTACATGACTCAGATGAGGAAGGAAATAAGACCTATGATGTAAGTCTTCCCAAGGTCGTTTAGGACCTATCATTTCCTCTAGGATCACCTTGTCTGAAGCGAGAATGATGTCCAACCAATAGTGAGAGTTGGAGGAATTAAGAGTCCATATAGGCTCTAAAACATGATCCACTTCCTCCATCGAGGAAGGATATGGATATTCATCTATAGTATCTCGTTGAATGAATTAACAAGTTATATTCATTGTAGACAATGGCATTGCCATTCTGGTATGTTCCAATCTATCCCCCAAAGTCGACGGGGGAGGAAGAGTCCACAAATCTTCAAAGTAAGAAGTTTGAAACGATCTAACTTGGGAGATATCATATTTTAGTCTAGACCATCCAAGAACAGTTAGAAATACATTAACGTCTAAAGACGGTGTCGGGAAATCAAAAGTACCCATCGAGGAAGGATACATCCAGACAGTCCAATTTGCAGGTGCCCACTACAAATTTTCAATCAATGGAACCACAATGACTGGTGATGATGCAGGATCTTCACGAGTGATAGAAAACTGATCAAAAGTGACAATCCTTCCTTCATGAGGGAAGATTAGCACTCAGAAAATCATGGAAACTATAGTTGTCATTATGTATGTCCAAATTATTCTTGAGAGTAGATTATAATCAAGAGGTGCATCGACCACTTCTACTTCGACGCACATGATTTTTCCTTGTAATTGTATGGGGAAAGAAGGGATAATCTCATGTGATTTAAACGAACAACCATCGAATGCCATAATCAATGTAGGAGACGAAGATAACTCAGGTGAGCCAATATCTCACCAACATGATAATGACATGACACACGTCGAAGATCCTTCATCCACTATTGTGCATAAAATAATTTTTGAAAATGACTTCATGGTATAGACCACTACAATATGAAATGTGACATGATATGGAAGGAGAGGATTGGTGTTAGAAGTGTCAAACATGATGGACAATGAGTTAGAGGATTCGATGTTCCAGATTCCTATGTGGGGGTACCCTTATTTCCCCCATCTTCATTAGGTGTCAAGGAATCACCCTACATTAGATTATGACCTTGTGGAAATGGGTTGATAAACACAATAGGTTGTTGTTGTGTTAACAATTGTTGGGCTTCCTTGATTTTTGGGCATATATGAGTAAGGTGATCTCCTTTGCAAAGCTTACAAGGGAATTTCGCCTTCTTTTTTCCATTCTTTTCCCTCTCAGTATTATTACCAGACTTTTTATTGTTTCCCTCACCACCTTTCTTTCCCTTGCCTTTCTTTTTCCCTTCGGGTTTCTAAGGACCCTTTGGAGTTTTCAACTGCACACTGTGTACATCGGAGGACTGGGTAGTGGGGGTGTTCAAACCAGGGGTTTGACCAGCCACAGTTTGTTGAATAGACAACTACTTCATATGATTAGAAAGGGAAAAAACAAGAGGTTTTGATAATTTCACTACAAATTTCTCTTGGAAGACCCAAATTGCATGGGATTAGAGGCATACTAAAGAGGACATATCAGAGTACTTCCTATAAAAATTTCACTCATAGAAGATTATAATTGGAGAAGGTACAATAGGTTGAATATTGACTAGTATATTTGTCTCCAAAACCATAAACCCATCATGTCTAGACATAATAAACCGAATGCAACTCCTAGAAAGGGTTATAAAGCTTCATCCTTGACACAAGAATAGAATGAAGAGGTGGAATTAAAAAAATTTAAGGTGGTAGAGAGAATACAGAGCCTAGAATCTACAATGTTAACAAAGGTTGGCGTCCCATATATGGTAACTAAAACAAAATTCCAAACTTTCAAATATGATATCAAAGATGACATCAAAGAGATGGAAATTAAATATTACCTCTAAGAGAATCTCAATGACATAACATAAGACCTTTTGAAGGATCCAATATGCCTCCTTACCCAAACTTTTCCTTCTTGGGAAGAGGATAAGGAGAAAAAGATAGTTGAGTTGCATTCACATGTGGAGAAAATTTTAACATGTTTGGAGAACAAGAAACATGATCATTCATCACTCCAAGATCCACATCCTTTAGAGTTCAACTCATAAGAGAAAATTTTAGACTCATAAGTGCAAAAATTGTAGAGTTACATCAAGGGCAAGTTTGGCGAGTAAGACAATTTCTAAATTAGAGTTTTAAAAGGGAAAAAACAAGAGGTTTTGATAATTCCACCACAAATTTCTCTTGGAAGACCCAAATTGCATGGGATTAGAGGCATACTAAAGAGGACAGATCAGAGTACTTCCTATAAAAATTTCACTCATAGAAGATTGTAATTGGAGAAGGTATAATAGGTTGAATATTGGCCAGTATATTTGTCTCGAAAACCCTAAACCCATCATGTCTAGACATAATAAACTGAATGCATCTCCTAGAAAGGGTTCTAAGGCTTCATCCTTGACACAAGAAGAGAATGAAGAGGTGTAATTAAAAAAAATTGATATGGTAGAGAGAATATAGAACCTAGAATCTACAATGTTAACAATGGTAGTGAGAGGATTACATCAAACCTATGGAATATGGAGAGGTATTTTGGTGTAGTGTATGTGTTGGGACACAAAATTGTAGTAATATGTATTGATATCCACAACTTCACCTTAAATTCTCAACCCAGGGAGCGTACAAACTTATGAGGTGTTTTTCAATGTATATGCAAACTACCAAGTAAGTCTAATTTGATTTAAAACTATAATTATATTGTAACAAGACAAATGAAAAATTGTGGTAGCTCATCCCATTTTGTTTCCCATGCACTAAGGTAATGGCTTAAACTTGAATCTCTTCTTACAATATGCTAGAAGTTAGATAAAGGCGAGGCCACTTCCTAGTAAATGAGAAGCTAACAAAGTGAGAAGGATCCTTAGAATCAATAACCACTATGCAGATACAAAATCAATTTATCATGTTTATATATTCACAAAGTCCACTCAAAATCACTTATCATTGTAATCTAAAGGAATTAAACTCAATCACATTTAAAATGCATGAGAACATGAGTGTTTTTTTAAAAAGAAACTATATAATTGATAGAAAACAAAAATATATTCTAAAGAAGTCAAGATAAATTCATAACATAAATTCTAATGACATAAATAAAATGAAAAAGGGATCATATGACCTCTCATTGAATGGGCCCTAGCCAAGGGAGCTCTTGGAACCTTGAAAATCTCTTAGAGAAACAAAAATTTAGTCAACCTTCTTCTTCTTACTCAGACAATGACATATAACAAAGAGGACATAACTCTATCTCTCTAGCACAATTTGAACCAGTTTCTAATAGTAGTAATTTAGAAAATGGAACAACAACTTGGCTCCTAACTATATCATTTAAGTCTCTCTATATACCAAAATTATTCAAAAATATCCTAACTATTCCCATTAATCAAATCTTTGATCGATGGATGTTGTCTACTTGATTTCCTTTTCTTTAGCATAGTTGAGTCAAGATAGTTATTCTCCCTCCTCTACTAATCGAATTCAAAGATACAACTAATATCCAAAGGGGGTTGAATTGCTTCAGGAGTTTACCACTACCTCCCAATCTTGAGAGTCTAATGGTCATTTTTCGTTGATGAGGGGGATAAAATCCATTAAATTTCTTACCCCCTCAACATGTTTTTATGTGATAGATATTTGAAGAGGGTCAATAGTGTGAGGGTCAAAACCCCTCTTAATGGGTAGTGATGAGCTTGTTCTATAAATTCTTCATCAATGTTGCATTAATATTCTTGCTTTCAAAACCACATTATCTCATGCAATGCAAACCACAAAATCAATCTCAAAAACACTTAAGATACCATACATACATCACATTCAATTGAAATTAAGAAAATCATACTCATTTGAATAAGTCAGAGCCTAAATCGTCTAGTTTGGTCATTCAAAAGTAATAATGTCTAGGAAGGGTTTGGATTCATTAGGAAAATGTATCAAAAATATCACAATAGGATGGAAATAAAATGACAATGTAATGACCCATCAGTATGCCTATTTGCAACAAACTCAGAAATTGCCATGAATTGGTAGTGGAATCATGACTATGAATACACTTTGCAGTGTGCATTGCTATGGGTATGCAAGTGGAATAGAAAATAGGTGAAGGATTGACCAAATTTTGATGGCATGACTAATGCACATGAATTTGTGGCCAAAGTGGAGAACTAGATTGTGCCTACATAAAGAATTACAACATTGGATCTTTATTTGGAAGAGACCATTGCATGATAGTGTGGATACATAAGATTGTGTTTCATTCATATGAATTTATGACAAAGCCATTGAAAAATTGCTTTCTATTAGACCTAAGGATCCCACCAATAGACCAAAAGTCTAGTCTTGTTGATCTATCTTTGTAGTTTTATGGAACCTATGACATGAAAAAACATGTGAGTATTTGTGAAAAGAACTAGACGGTGTGGTTTGTTCATCTCCATCAATGGGTGCACAAATTTGTACACGCCTTAGAGACATTGTTAGTGATTTGAAAATACCAAATGAATTCTGATACCAACTTGATTCGAAATATCAATAAAACTTGGAAACCAATTTAGCCCGAAAATCCTTAGATGACAATTAATTCTTAAATACACATAAACATCCAACCAAATTCAAGAAATTGAATATCTCTTGACTATTTGAAAAATATCATGTGCATGTCTTACTTATTCATAAACCCATAAATTGATGAATAACTTGAACTGTAAATGAGATGACACAACAAAAAATAAAAAGAACTCAAATTACATATGTAAATGGAATACATCATTGTATCTTTAAATTTCCTTTAAATATCATGATTGTTCTTCATCATCTCAAAATTCCAAATTACATTACAATATAGGCTTACAAAAACACAATTTTGAAGATACTTCAAAAATATGCTCCTCAAATGCATAAATGGAGTGCACCATTCAATTCTTGGTGAACAATCATGCAAAATTGATATAAAATACATGAATTTTGTCAAGGTACCCCTCGGCATGCTTTACGGTGTTACCTCAAGTGCCTTGTACACTCGGCATGTATTAAAAGGGAAAAAACCCACATTAATTGTGTGTGTTGTGCCTTGGGGTGCGTTCTAATAAATAGGACACCCCTTCTAACCAAATCCTGAGTTTTTAGGCATGCATTAAATAATTGTTCGATGGCCTTCATAACCAAATATGCACCTTTGGTGCGTTGGTTAAGTTGTTGGCATATAATGCGGTGAATCAGGGGTTTGAGCCCCGCCCACCACTATATGTTTGTTTTAACACACACACACACACACACATACATATATATATATAGTCGTTGGTTGAAACGGACAGAATGTTTTGGCATATAATTATAACATATTTTATAACACACACAGACACACACACACACACATATCTATCGACGCTTCCATCAAGCTCCTTCATAACAAGTGTGGGTCATATGTGATGTGTCAGAATCGAGAGCCAAGGTTTGAGGGCTTAGGCGCTCGCCCTTTGGTCGCCCATTATAACTTTAATATAAACTTAAATATAATTTGTTCTATGTATTGGTAATAACTTCTGTGGTGGTGCGTTGGTAGTGAGAGTTATGTTAAGGCTTGGATTATGGAGGTCATAGGGTTGAACCATGTCAACTCCATAATTTTTTATATTCACTAGCCAATATTGGACGATGAGGGGTCGCCACATGGCAACCTCTCAATGGCTCTTCCAATGCCACATGTCAAATTGGGATTGCACCAATTATCTTCCACTTGTCAATCAATGATTAGACCACATGGATTTGCACCTTGCCCACTCAACTTCCAAATAGGTGCCACATGTCACCCTTGCAATGGTGACACGTGTCACCTCTTTAGTTGCCCTGTACTTTGATCTTTGACCTAGGTTGACTGGAACTTTGACCACTTATATCTTTTGCATACAAACTTTGTTTGACTTGTCATTTGTGTCATTGGAAATTTGATGACGAGCTCTTCACAATGATGTTGTTTTTGAGACAATTTGATACAATCGAATTTTGAGCATTTATGGATTCCCTGGGACCTCTGTGAGCATTCCTCAGATCCTCCTGGATCACACCTTCCCACTGAAGAAATTTTGGACCTCCAAAAGTATATATATTCAACAACTTAGTGATGATAACTCTAACTCATTCTTCCATCTTACTGAAATGTTCTGATCAGTAACTTAGTGATGAAGCTTCTTCACTTTTCCATCTTGTTGATTCTTTTGGAAATAAGTATTCATCTCTGGTGATCGATCTTAGGTACTATATCAGTTTACTTCTATCTACTTCTCTGGAATATGGCTTTGAATCTGGTCTCTGGCATTGTAGCTAATATGATATATAGCTTTCATTCTGGCTTATAAATTCCCTTACAACAAAAGTATTGTTCACTTAATCTTTGTTATACATGTATCTTGTATTTCAACATCCACTCTCATCTCCTTCTGCTAAATATAGTCTATCTCGACCAATATAAACCAAGTCGAATGTTGATCTATGCCTTTCCCATTTGGACTCTTTGTTCTGCTTGATGTACCTGTAGAATCCCCTGAATGAATACTATATCCATTGTCGCTTCTGCCTTGAAAAACAATTCTTCGTGTACTATTATAATTTGTACATGATTTTATTTTGTTCAAGGTATACATCATACGAACATGACATAGTATTTAAATATTCTTATAGCATGCACCTTTATGTGCCTCTTATTTATGAAGAGGATCACCAGCTCTAGAAATTTTTGCATTACTTTGATGCTCTTTCTGCTCTTGAACTACATGCTCCAATTGCCTGCATCCTTCTGTTCTTTTGCTTCCAGTTGTTCAGAATCAAGAATTTTGTCTAAGACAATTCGATCCATATGTATCCCTTTAGCTGATTACAAGATAATACATTTGTCCATATTGTTGTCTAAAATCTTAGAAATCTTCTTAATGAGATTCCTCTCCATTGAAAAATAGTATGTATAGGTGGCTATCTAGAAATATCCTTAACGAGATTCCTCTCACTTTATAACAAAATGTAAGGTGGATATCTAGGAATCTCTTTAACGAGGTTCATCTCACTCTTTACATCATATAAGGTGGAAATATAGAAACTCTCTTTAAAAAATTCCTCTCAGTCATACAAGGTGGAAATATAGAAATTTACATAGTTCCTCTCACTCTTATAATCTACAATGAGTGGATTATTCATAAATGAAGTGGGGACATTGTCGCCTTACTTGTCCAGTATCATCCATCCATCCTACTTGGATAACGAGAACCTGACTCATCATAACAATAATGAATATTGAAACAATATTGTTGACTAATTTAACCATTCCTTTGAATTCACAAACTTCGCCATCGATTGTTGCATTAGCCAACCATATTCCACTTATTAGTAATAAACTGAACAAAAAACTGAATATACAGATACGAAAAAGAATGAATTGTCAACATATCTACCCTTCTTAACAGGAACAACATCAACCAAAGGACATGTTCTGCTTTCAACCGTAGGCTATAAACTTGGATCCTAGATACTGTCATTAACTAGCATGTGCCCTATAGTGAAAACTGTCAAATTCGTCTTCATCTGATGAGCTCTCATAATGAACTCAATCCCATACTTGAAGAGATGATACTTATTGTGTTCCTTGTATAAAATTTCTTCATTTTTTATGTTTGTACAACATCAGGAAGACATTCTCCCAAATTAATAATTAATAATATAAATATTCATTATTAAGAATATTATTAATATATATAATAATAATAATAAATAGTTATTATAATTACTAGAGACATCCTTTCATGGATGGTCACCATATGTGCCTTTAGATTATCTATATATTTGGGACATTCATCAATGTAATATGAATCTATCATATCATCTCATATACAATATTATCTCATATAATATCTCATATAAAAATTCAACATGGAATAAGAGCGGGACTGGGCTTGACTCCTTCACGGGAGGGCCCAGGAAAAAGAGAGTAGAGTAAAATGTTGGGAGTGTTAAATTTATGGGGTTGTTACAATCTCTATGTAAAACATTTTTACCTTTTATTCCTACCTAAATTATTGAAAGAATTCCATAAATTATGGTGGGCATTAATTTCTAGTAAAAATGTCTAATTACCTAAATATGAAGAATGTACTACTTGTTTACTTCTACCTAAAATTATGCAAAGAATCCCATGAATTATGGAGGAACAATTTAACAAAGTCAAATACCATGTGGATGGATTATAACCAAATTAATGTTAATCTTTGGGTAGTTACGGGAGGTATTTTCCAACAATTTATAAGAAAGAAAATCTAATTTAATTTTCAAAAAAACATCTCTTTGGATCAATTTAATATTACTATAAAAACACACTTGAAAGACACAACAATAGACACACATATTTTTTCTCTCTCACACGTGGGAAGTGATCTAAGGAAGTGTTGGCAACAAGTATATAATTATCATTTTTACAAAGCTGCCTACAGGGTCTATGAAATTTTACTTCTCTTCATAAGCATTTCTCTAAACGACAGTTGTAAATCATCGCATTTTACCTATCATCTATTCATACATTCGTTTTCATGACTAAAAGCATGAAAACTCACAACTATCGTTATCATTCTGTTTAAAAAAAAAAATATCATCAAAAGCATATCGTTTATTACAGGATTACGATTCCTTGCTATGAACATGTTGCTCTCATTGTTTATGATCTTTTCGATTCTAAGAGTGCCTAAGAAACTTATGGTTATTTGAATGAAAGACCCCCATCAATTGGTATTTTATTTTTTTATCGATTTTGGTTTGATGTTTGATCATATCTCTTTCATGAAAACTTTGGCTATTCAATTTTTGTAAATCAACTATCTTGGCAATTAAACTTGGATGCACGCACAATGTTTTAAAGTACTCTATCCTAGCATGTACCCAATGCCAAGGTGGCATACATAGTATACAATGGCATTACCCCTAAGCATGGTATCAGGCTTCACGATTTTGCTCGCACGCATTGTGATTAACACCTCTGCCCACCGTTTGAATCATCACAACTTGCATTGATAAGGCTCAAGGTTATGGCTCTATGGCATTTTTCCAAACCCTACCTGTGTATCCTATGTTAACAACCTGGCCATTCGGCATGGCTTCAGTAGTAAGGGTCGAACCAAATGGCATCTAGACTCTGATTTTGTATGATAATGCTAGGGAGGATTTGGAAAGGAATGGTTGGCGTTTGTTCATCGAAAATTTTCAAGGTTTTAACCTCCAGGTCGCCCAAGAGTTTTCCTTGACCTTCGATGGTTGTAGGGAAAAAATCAGTGATTTGCAGTTAGAAGTGACAGAATATTTCTTAAGCCAAGCCACGGGATTGCCAATAGTTGGTTAGAAATGGTTCAAGAATGCAAAAGTGGAGGAGGTCCCCTGGACGTTATTGTTTACCTCACGAAAAATAGCCAGTTGTGATCGAGGTATGTCGATTTCATTCTTGAAACCCAGATGGCATGATTTACTTGCTGTAGTGAAGCAATTCATCACTTGGGATGGTTTATTCGGACTCGTTTTCCTGTATCATCTATGCCTCATGAGTTTTATTGGTTTTCCATTGAATATGCCTTACTACCTGCTCAGAAGTCTGTATAAAATGGGTAAACGGTTTAGGAAACGGAGGTCTGATTCGAGTTTATTCCATCATGGTTTAATTAAAAGTATCCTCATGCACCAGTTGCAATTACAAAATGATTGTTGGGATGCATTCATTTCACGAAATGGTTTTGGCAACAATGAGTTGGGACAGGTAGATAAGCCGATCATTGTTTATTGCTAATTGATATCATTCGATTTATATATGTTGTCAATATTTCATGTTTCAGAACAAAAACACACAATGATCATCTATCCAGTTTAAATTAATAGATTCATCTCTAATTTATGTTGAATGTCTGCATGCAAGTTCTTACAAAAGATTTATCTCGTGTAGCAATTTGCAAATCATATGATTACTGTAACCATATCTATTCAATGTCTTTTTGTTATAATTTAATCTCCAGTATTATCATTCCTCATTTATTAGGGGCAGTCCGAAGATCTATAGCAGGTTTACTTTGTCAGATAAAAGTGGTTGGATATTCAACAACGAACAGACATTGGATGCAAATAACAAGTTAGCTTGTTGCTTGATTTCATCAGCTTGTTAAATGTAAAATTTTTCTCTATATAAAACATTTTCTACTATCTAGCATGTCTTGTTTAATTAGGCAGTTTTATGTTTGATTTCATGAGTGTTTATATCTAAGGAAATAAACTCAAAAATAAACAGTGTTTTATTTTTCTTTATTACTTTCGACAGAAGAATCATTAAATGTTGGATTTTCTATGAGTTTAGATTAAAATTCATTATTTGTATATATTGTACATACAATAACTAGAATTATTTTATAAGTATTAGTTAGTTAAACTATAGATATATATCAGATGTATGTATTTTTTTTAGCGATTGTTATTTATTAGATCATTGTTTTTCCTTTAGTTATTTTTTCACTTTCTTTAAGACTTAGATCGAC
Organism: Picea engelmannii; assembly: GCA_009831015.1. Classification (NCBI taxonomy): domain Eukaryota; kingdom Viridiplantae; phylum Streptophyta; class Pinopsida; order Pinales; family Pinaceae; genus Picea; species Picea engelmannii. The sequence continues at coordinate 91,825 of ML796215.1, forward strand.
CAACGGAGCCACTAAACCCGTCGGAGTGAATTAATCCAAACGGCTTGGGTTAATTAGACAACCCCGGACCAGATTCACTCCTCCAGTTGACGAGCGGTCAATTTTTCCCATCAACAAATGGCGACCATACTGGGGAAGCAGGTGGGCATTTCGGTGGAGACACCACTGCCCATAAAGTATTAAGAGTAGGTTATTACTGGCCTACCCTTTTCAAATATGCTCATTCTTTCTATCGCAAGTGTGTGATTTTTCAAAAGGCATCCGGACGGATACAGAAACCAGCGTTCCCTTTGCAACCAGTTTCGGTAGACTCCCATTTTCAACAGTGGGGTCAGGATATTATAGGCCCAATCAATCCACCATCCTCATAGCAGCATAAATACATCATAACAACCACAGATTACTTCACCAGGTGGTCTGAGGTTTCCCCATTAAAAGCTGTAAATACCAGCCAGGTAATATCCTTCTTGAATTCAAATATTATTACTCGTTTTGGTATCCCTGAATGCCTGGTATTTGACAATGCTTCTTATTTTTCATTTCTTGGAATGAGTGATTTCTCTCTAGAAAAAAGGAATTAAATTAAAGTACTATGCCAGCTATTACCCCCAAGGCAACGGTTTGGCAGAATCAATTAACAAAAATCTGATCAAAATTATCAAGAGAACGGTCTCCAAAAACCATAAAAATTGGCATAACGCACTGTTAAACGCAATCTGGGCTGATAGAGTAACTTCTAAAAATGTTGTGGGTAACTCACCTTTCTTTCTCGTTTACGGTAGGGAAGCGATTCTTCCATCGCATGTCCTTCTTCCATCTCTGCAGTTATTGCAAAAGGTACAGGAAGAAGATTGTCCCCCTTTGGAGAGTCGAATTAACGCTTTGCTAAAATTAGAGGAAGTAAGGGTGCAAGCAAAACGAAAATTGGATCAACATCAACTCATTGTTAAAAACTGGTTTGATTCTAATTCTGCCTCTGACAGAAATTTTGAGGTAGGTGACCTTGTCCTAAAATGGGACAAACCTCACGAGGGAAAAGGAGAGCATACTAAGTTTCAAAACTTGTGGTTGGGGCCATTTTTAATTACTGAGAAACTAGGTCCCAGTTCCTTTCGCTTACAGAATTTAGAGGGACATCCAGACACCTTTCCAGTGAATGGCCAAACTCTAAAAAGGTACTTTTCCTGATGACGCTCCCATGCACCCTTTGTAAATATTTTATGTTTTGTTTGTTGTTTGTTTTTCTTTGCTGGTTTGTTTTGATTTTTCCTTTTTGCTTATCGGTCTTTCTTTTGAAACATATATGCCTGCACCATGGGCTAGTTCAGACAAAAATAATAGAAAATTTTCCCCTCCAAAATGACTGCTGAAAGTTTTTTAAACATCAATTGTGGTATTTCTCTAAAATTGCAGCCCTGCTAAAAATGACTTGTTGTTTTAAAAGCGTCTTCTTGATTTCAATCTGCAACTGAAGGTACTCACAATCATCTATAAAAATTATTTTTACCCTGTCCCTGTTCTTTAAGAGGACAACTCAATTATGTCTTCCTGTTCTTGAAAGTCAGTTTTATTAGTAGACGATTTCCAGATCTTAATGAAGGACAACTGAAAAAAAAAATCAAGGTTTGTGACATATTAAGATGTGTTAAAAAAAAAAAAAACTAGAATTTTCAGCGTCATCCCGCTCTATTAAATATCTTTAAAAACTAAATAAATCTTCAGAGAGCAGTGGGAAGTGCTTGTAAACCCGTCGAGACACTGAACAGGTCTGCTGGCAGTGGGTAAATGCATGCATGACACCAAGATAACTTCATTGGGGTACTGAACAGGCCCACTGGCAGTGAAGCAATGTCAGGTAAAAGAAAATTCTCAGATGTGGATTCTGTTTTGACCTTAAATGTTCGTCGTTCTGATCTGGAATTTCTTGATAGGATACATATATTAGAGTGGGTTAATTGAAATCCCTGTCGAGGCTATGGACGTCTGTTGGCAGCAACAGCCCTGTCAACAGTATTGAAGATTTTAACTTTAGCATCGTGGCTCTCTTTTGTTAAGATTGTCATCAGTTTTCGTCTCTTTCAAAATAACAGTTGTTTGAAACTGGAATGCATTATAATTATTTGCGATGTTCAGACATATTTTCAGTTTTTTTTTATTCGAAGTTTTTTTTTTATCATTCTAATCTGAACTCGTTCATTTGGCAGAGATAACTGCTTCTCCCAGCATGTCACCATTGTTGGCAGCAAGTATATAATTATCATTTTTACAACACGCCTACAGGGTCTATGAAATTTTACTTCTCTTCATAAGTGTTTCTCTAAACGACAATTGTAAATCGTCGCATTTTACCTATCATCTATTCATACATTTCTTTTCATGATTGAAAGCATGAAAACTCGCAACTATCGTTATCATTCTATTTTTATTTTTTTAATCGTTGAAAGCATATCGTTTATTACAGGATTGCGATTCCTTGCTATGAACATGTTTCTCTCATTGTTTATGATCTTTTCGATTCTAAGAGTGCCTAAGAAACTTATGGTTATTTGAATGAAAGACCCCCATCAATTGGTATTTGATTTTTGTATCAATTTTGGTTTGATGTTTGATCATATCTCTTTCATGAAAACTTTGGCTATTCAATTTTTGTAAATCAACTATCTTGGCAATTAAACTTGGATGAGCGCACAATGTTTTAAAGTACTCTATCCTAGCATGTGCCCAATGCCAAGGTGGAAAACATAGTATAGAATTCCATTACTGTTGAGCATGGTCTCGCGATTCATGATTTTTCTCACACGCATTGTGATTAACACCTCTGCCCACTGTTTGAATCATCACAGCTTGCATTGATAAGGCTCAGGATTATGGCTCTGTGGCATTTTTCCAAACCCTACCTATGTATCCTGTGTTAACAACCTGGCCATTCGGCATGGCTCCAGTAGTAAGGGTTGAACCGAACGGCGTCTAGAATATGCTTTCGTATGATAATGCTAGGGAGGATTTGGAAAGGAATGGTTGGTGTTTGTTCATTGAAAAATTTCAAGGTTTTAACCTCCAGGTCACCCAAGAGTTTTCCTTGACCTTCGATGGTTGTAGGGAAAAAATCAGTGATTTGCAGTTAGAAGTGATAGAAGAGTTCTTAAGCCAAGCCACGGGATTGCCAGCAGTTGGTCAGAAATGGTTCAAAAATGTGAAAGTGGAGGAGGTCCCCTGGACGTTACTGTTTACCTCACGAAAAATAACCAGTTGTGATCGAGGTATCCCGATTTCATTCTTGAAACCCAGATGACATGATTTACTTGTTGTAGTGAAGTAATTCATCAATTGTGAGGGTTGATTAGAACTAGTTTTCCTGTATCATCTACGCCTCCGTATGAGTTTTATTGGTTTTCCATTGAATATTCCTTACTACCTGCTCAAAAGTCTGTATAAAATGGGTAAACGGTTTAGGATACAGAGGTCTGATTCGAGTTTATTCCATCATGGTTTAATTAAAATTATCTTCATGCACCACTTGCAATTACAAAATGATTGTTGGGATGCATTCATTTCACGAAATGGTTTTGGCAACAATGAGTTGGGACAGGTAGATAAGTCGGTCATTGTTGAAACCCTTATGAACCCTACAGCCTCTTCTCCACCGCTCCAAGCCTGTGATCCTTCCCCTAACGAACCCTTGAGCTACCCTAATGTCATACGACAGGACAGTCGAACAGGTTCACACCCAAAGGATAACACTAAAATTGTTAAGAAACCTACAAGAAGGAAGCTAAAGGGCAGTATTGATGTCAATTTCAAGAACAAGAGGGTTGGTCGTTTAATTTCTCGATGTGCTCAAAATAAAATGAAACCCCGTGAAGGCACAATCAACACGATTGAAGTGAGTGAAGACTTAGATTTGGAAATTGAAAAATTCTTGGCTGAAGAGGACCCCGTGTCATTCGGGCTATACCCTGACCGACCCTATAACTATGTTAGCAATCTGTCTCCTTGTCTAAAGGACAACTCAAAATTTCCTAGCATCCAAATCTGTGATAAGCCTACCATTCGCGTGGAGGATTCTCCAACCCTTAATGCTGTCAGTGCTAATGCACAGTCCTTACAGTCACAGTGTGATGAGTGTCGATCGTGGATCGATAGGTACTATACTGATGTTCCATTGCTATAATCACGACTCAAGTATTTAAGAGACCAAGTGGATAGGTTGAAAAATGAAAACAACAGACTTGAGTCCATTATCGAAGGGAAGGAGAAACGATTGAAAACTACAGGTCGTGTCATTTTCAAGAATGTAGAGGCAGCAACAGCTATCGTAAACTCCAAAATTTCTTGATATGTTTTGATTCCATTATTTGAGGTATGATGTTTTTAAATTTTAACATGATTTTGTCACTCTTAAGTTAGGATATTCGATTTGATTGAATAAACTATTTTTCTTATTAAGATTAGTTTGTTTTGTTTATTTAATAAAATATGATTGCATTTTCTATTATAACTAGCTACAAAATCGTAAGATTATGTAGCCAGTTAAGAAAATTCGAGTTGTTTGATTTAATAATTGAAAACATATCTGGAACCTTCTCATTTTCATTTGTTTTCAGGATGATTAAGGATCCCATGATTTCCAAGAAGATATGAGGCACTTTTGAGATCTCCCAGCCATATCAACTTTGTATTTTGAGTAAATATATTAGACTGTTGGTAGTTTTTGATATTCAGTAAAATCAGGGTGCTTGCATCCCCCACATTTTTTAAACAAATTTGATCTTATCAACAGGAAATAGTCATGTTTCCTGAAACCTATATAAACATATTATTTTGTAAACATTGCATCATCTCAGCCTGGGGCAAGAGTATGGGCATTTTTATCACAGACTTGAATGGAATATGATGCACGTTACAACTTTAGCTTTTTGGTATGATGTTTTCATTCAAGTTATGTTCATTTCAATTTGATGATAGATTATGATTGCTTTTGTCGACATAGTTTATTGCTAATTGATATCATTCGATTTATATATGTTGTCTATATTTCATGTTTCAAAACAAAAACACACAGTGATCATCTATCCAGTTTAAATTAGTAGATTCATCTCTAATTTATGTTGAATGTCTGCATGCAAGTTCTTACAAAAGATTTATCTCGTGTAGCAATTTGTAAATCATATGATTACCGTAACCGTATCTATTCAATGTCATGTTGTTATAATTCAATCTCCAGCATTATCGTTCCTCATTTATTAGGGGCAGTCCCAAGATCTGTAGTAGGTTTACTTCGTCAGATAAAAGTGGTTGGATATTCAACAACGAACAGACATTGGATGCAAATAACAGGTTGACCTGTTGCTTGATTTCGTCATCTTGTTAAATGTAAATTTTTTCTCTATATAAAACATTTTCTACTATCTAGCGTGTCCTGTTTAATTAGGCAGTTTTATGTTTGATTTCATGAGTGTTTATATCTAAGGAAATAAACTCAAAAATAAGCAGTATTTTATTTTTCTTTATTACTTTCAACGGAAGAATCATTAAATGTTGGATTTTCTATGAGTTTAGATTAAAACTCATTATTTGTATATAATGTACATATAATAACTAGAATTATTTTATAAGTATTAGTTAGTTAAACTGTATATATATATCAGATGTATGTATATTTTTTAGCGATTGTTATTTATTAGATCATTGTTTTTCCTTTAGTTATTTTTTCACTTTCTTTAAGACTTAGATCGGCCAACGGAGCCGCTAAACCCGTCAGAGTGAATTAATCCAAACGGCTTGGGTTAATTAGACAACCCCAGACTGGATTCACTCCTCCAGTTGACGAGGGGTAAATTTCGCCCGTCAACAGGAAGATGCTGAAGTTTCTAAGTAGTTGAATTTTTCTAGAGTTGACTAAAGTAATATCGTATATCATTGGAAGTAATTACCACTTGCGGAAAATTGTGCTTGTCTAATTTAACACTAGAAAATCAACATGGTTAGTCATTTGACATCGAATATATGATGGATGTGCATTATTAATAGTAGAAGACATATCATTTGCAGGGTCATTGTATATAGTTGTTCACATCCATGTAATGAATAAGAAGAGGATATCGGCACATGCAAAGGGAGTAGATGACTCTGAAGACTATATAGCCTCATAGGGAGTCAAGCTTTAGAGGGAGCATGCAGCTCAGAGTGGGTCTGATCGAAGAGAGAGTCGGTTGCTTAGAGACTTTCATTCAGAAAGGATTCCTCTTCAGATTTAGATTCAGATGGGAGAGATGTCCTCCAGGAATGACAGACATGAGGCTAGACCTTGAGGAGATATGAGACCTCTTGGAGAGGATTCCCTTGTTTCAGTGAAGAAATCCAGTCAAAAGGACTAGGATATGGACCTTTTAAATTTGATTCTGAGACATAATGCAGAAGGGATTTGTGAATCTTCAGTACACATCCACATATGAGTAGCATCGAGTAGACATTCTCCCATAATTTTCATGTTGATTTGACTGAGGAAAATGATACATTCACTCAAAGGATTAGCCATGTTGATTTGGCTAGTGGTGAATGGCCCAGGCGTAGTATTTCTTCTTAGTCATGTTGATTTGACAAGGAGAGGAAAAGACTCTAGGTTTTGATGTTTCCCCAAGTGGTTACATTAGGAAAACATTCTCCCAGATTAGTCATGTTGATTTGACTGAGGAGAACGATACATTCACTCATAGGATTAGCCATGTTGATTTGGCTAGTGGTGAATGGCTTATGGCATTGATGTTCTCCAACTATTAGCATCGGGTAGCCATCCTCCCAGAGTGGTCATGCTGAATTGGTTAAGGAGGAGGATAAATTCACTCACAATATTAGCCATGTTGACTTGGCTAGTGATGAATGGCTCAGGTGCAGTCTTAGAGACTCGAGGTGGTATCACATGCCTACTCTAGGTTGGAGCAATCTATGTTGATCAGAAGTGCATGTGAGGAGAAGTATACATAAACTAGGTGCATGTTGGATATGATTACATCAACAAAGTCTCATTAACAACTGTAAGAGGGAGTTGGCCTTAGAGTTTGAAATCAAGAATCTTGGCATGATGCAGAATGTCTCCCTAACTGAGAAGGATTGTTGAAGTTAGAAGCATCGGGCAGACATCCTCCCAAAGTGTCCATGTTGACTTGGCTAAAGAGGATGATACATTCACTCACAGTATTAGCCATGTTGACTTGGATAGTGATGAATGGCCCAGGCATAGTCTTCAAAGACTAGAAGACTCGAGGTGCTTGAGCTGAAGAATGTCTCCCTTGTTGAGAGGGAGTGTTGATGTTTGTACAACATCGGGAAGAAATTATCCCAAATTAATAATTAATAATAGTATTAATAATTATTAATAATAGTATTAATAATAATAATAATAATAAATAGTTATTATAATTATTAGAGATGCATCCTTTCATGGATGGTCACAATATGTGCCTTTAGGTTCTCTATATATTTGGCGCATTCATCATTGTAATATGAATCTTTCATCTCATCTCATATACAATATTATCTCATCTCATATACAATATTATCTCATCTCATATACAATATTATCTCATATAATATCTCATATAAAAATTCAACATTCTTGTCATACAAGTATGGACTTCCCAAAACCATCCCACAAATGTCAAGTGGAACCACGTCTAACCCTACCTCATCAATGAAACTAGATGTGATCACGAACTGTAACTTGCACTGCTTAGTTACCTATACTTGAGAATTATCACAAATCCAACCCAAAGGGTATGGTCTCGGATGAGGCCTGGTTTCCAATCCCAAATTATGAACAACTTTCTTCGAGATAAGATTCACTTGTGATCCACTATCAATAAGTGTATCAATCTTAGTGTTCTTTGAGATAACTCATAAATGAAATATGTCATTTATTTTCCTTCCATCAGAGATTTCTTTAGTCTTTGTAGAAGAAGTACATGAACTGAAACTTGCAATAGAATATTTACATTTGATTCCCATAGCTGTAACCTTGGTTTCATCCTCAGAATCTAATCCAAGATCTTGAAATACAGTCGTGGTCTTATTATTACCCTTTCTAGGTTGAGTCCATTTTGGCTTCAATTTTGGATGCAACTTCCAACATGTTCCTCCTCGTGTCCTTTCTTCTTGTAGTGATAACTTGTAGGCTTCTTCCTTTCTTTACCCTTCGACTGCTTCTCGAAGTTATGTGGATTCATTTTTCCTTTACCACTAGTTCTCTTGGCCTTCTTTTGATCCTCATACATTTCATCCACCATGTCCTTCATTTCCATGAACACATAAAAGAATGTATCTTCAATATCCAAAGGATTTGGATTAGAAGAATCATTGTCTTTTGTTGAAGCCATTTATTTCTTTCAAATGCATGCCTTGAACCAATCTCAAGAATGTACTCTTCAATGATCCTTCACCAAGCTTAGATTTGGACCACCATAAGCATTCACTTTCAAATAAATGTCAAATCCAACTTTGATACCACATGATATGAAAATACCAAACAAGTTCTTATACCAACTTGATTCAAAATATCAATAAAAATTTGATACCAATTCAGCCCAAAAATCCTTAGATGTCAATTAATTCTTAAATACACATAAACAACCGACGGAAATTGAAGATCGCTTAACTATTTGCAAAATATCATGTGTATGTCTTACTTATCCATAAACACATAAACTGATGAATAACTTGAACTGTAAATGAGATGACACAACAAAAAATAAAAAGAACTCAAATTACATATGTAAATAACATACGTCATTGTATCTTTAAAGTCCCTTTAAACATCATGATTGTTCTTCATCATCTCAAAATTCCAAATTACATTACAATACAGGCTTACAAAAACACAATTTTGAAGACACTTTGAAAATATGTTGCTAAAATGCAGAAACATAGTGCATTGTTGAATTCCTGGTGAAATATCATGCAAAAATGATATAAAATACATGAAATTTTGTCAAGGTACCCCTCGAAACGCTTTACATTGTTACCTCAAGTGCCTTGTACCCTCGACATGCATTACAAGGAAAAAAACATGCATTAATTATGTGTGTTGTGCCTTGGGGTGCGCATCATTAAATAGGGCATCCCTTTTAACCAAATCCTGAGTTTTTAGGCATGCATTAAATAATTGTTCGGTGGCTTTCATAACCAAATCCGCACCTTTGGTGCGTTGGTTAAGTTGTTGGCATATAATGCATTGGGTCAGGGGTTCGATCCCCACCGACCATCGTTTGTTTGTTTTAACACATACATATATATATTCCTTGGTTGAAACGGCCCAAATGTTTTGTCATATAGTTATAACATATGTTATAACTAACATATATATATATATATATATATATATATATCCATTGGTGCTTCCATTAAGCCCTTCTGTAACAAGTGTGGTTCATATGTGATGTGTCAGAACCGACAGCCAAGGGTCGAGGGCTTAGGCCCTCAGCCCTTTGACCACCCATTATAACTTTAATATAAACTTAAATATAATACATGCTATGTATTGGTAAGAAGTTGTGTGGTGGCACATTGATAGTGAGGGTTGTGTTAAGGCTTGGGTTATGGAGGTCATAGGTATAAGTTTTAAACCTGCAAAGTAAAGCAATGCATATAGATTCTTAAGAAAGACAGAAATTAATCAATGGCTCATACATAGAGTACACAGAGATTTTCTACCGGAAACCCTCAACCGAGAAAACCTTTCTTATTTTCATTATATCGAATTTCACCATGCACCATACAATATATACAATGTTTTTAGGTATTCCGTAGATACCAAAACCCTAATCCTTTAATCTGGGATTAATTTACAAATCCACTAAAAATAGCAAAAACCACCCAAAAAAAAAAAATCGGGGCGCTGCCCTGAACGTCGTGCATAACCAGGGGGGGCATACCTGCCCCCCCTAGGACCCCCTAGGAAAGCGCCTGGCACACACGGCACAAACAGAGCACTAGTGCGAGGGATCTTTAGACACAGTTTTCAAACCTAATGCACCCACACACACACGTGCAAAGAATATAACACATACCGAACAATAGGGTCAAACCCTGTTGACTCCATAACTTTTGATATTCAGTAGCCAATATTAGCCAATGAGGGGTCTCCACATGGAGGCATCTCATTGGATTTTCCAATGCCACATGTCAAATTAGGATTGCATCAATTATCTACCACTTTTCAATTGGCAATTGGACCACCTAGATTTGTACCTTGCCTAGTCAAGTGCCAATTAGGTTCCACGTGTCACCCTTGTAGTGGTGATATGTGTCACCTCTTTATTTTCCCTGTACTTTGAACTGGGACCTCTGTGAGCATTTTGGATCCTCCTGGACCTCTTTTATCATTCCTCAGATCCTCCTGGATCAGTTAGGGAACTGGTAGATATATATGAAAATGCTACAATAGATGCATTATTGGTTGGAGCTATGGGAAAGGTTCTACACTACTTTCCAACTTTGTGGAATGGAAACAATGTATGCAAGTGTACTCTGGTGCATTCAGTGTTACCCATAGATGGAGCACTATAGTTCTTAACTGTAGGTTCCAAATAGGGGGACTCTACTAAGGGGAACCCTATAGAAATTGACCATGTTGATGCTAAAGTTGATTCCACCAAGGTTGACCTCATGGAGGAGATTTAACATCTACTATTTTAGGAACAAATGTCACTGTGTATTTAATGAAATAGGGGATGCTATTAGTTTGATTTATTATCATGAGCCACTATGGACAAAACATGTTGATATTGGGAGTGAATATGAGCCCAATCTCATAGTGATAGGGGATTATTAGGATGAGCACATAGTCGTGGATATTGGATCCCTGATTTGGGAATACACACATTTATTTTCATAGATTTTTATTGAAATGAAAGGTGTTGTGGGTGAACTTGATGAAATGAAGAAAAAATTGAAGCCTAATGCATGACCAATAAATAAAATACCATACTAAATGAACCCAGGCTACAAGGAATAAGTCAAACAAGAAATATAAATGTTGTATGCATGGTTGATCTTCCCATTGAAATTTATGATAGGATTGGTCTAGTTGTGATATGAGGCAAAAAAATAAGTGGAATTCATGTGGTGTTGATTTTTTGGACATAATGAGACCTACATAAACGAATACTTCCCAACCTTATTTAGTGATGAGATCTTAGAAAAGATCAGCATAAACGTGATGTATTCATTCATTGATGGTTTATTAGGTTATCATCAGTTTTTCATAAATAAGGAAGGTACTAAGAAGACTACATTCACCATTAAGTGGGGGTTGTACACTTATAATGTAATTCCCTTTGGACTGAAGAATGTCCATGTGGTGTTTTATAGGGTGGTAGTTGTGGCCTTTCGAGAATATATTCACATGTTCATCAAAGAACATATGGATGACTTGACATAGCTTGCTTAAGGATCATGTTGTGAAATTATGTGTTGACGTGGGAAAATTCCCAACGTCAACATGAGGGAGAATTTCCCGATGGCAGGTCCCAAATTAGACCCACTCTTGTTTGAGTAGAAACCTCCACCAATATATGGGCTCAACTGTCGCTAACTAAATGAATTTCACCTCGTAGAGAGACTTTCCATTAGAGCTAGGATAAAATATAAATGCATGTCTATTCTATTATGAAAGTGAAATTTTATTTCTACGAGCAACTACAATCCTATCTAACAATAGCAGGATCAATTAGAGGTCTATAAATAAATGTGCAAAATAGAACTAGTTCCAATTCTACATAATCAAATCATATTACATACTTGTTTGCATATAGATTTTCATAAGCCTTCTCCTATAATTGAATTCATAATTAATTTATAATCATTTCCTAAAATGTCAATTGACAAAAATGACAAACTGAAACATTTTCAAAAACTAATAAACAACAATAATAAATGAACCTTGAAAGTTCTTGCTATTATCTTCCTTTGAAGAAATAATTCATTTTCAAGAATACAAAAACAAGCAGAGAGCTTTCCTCTCCGCCTTTGAGTCCGATGAAGAATTATACAATACCCAATTTTGGCTTTCCATCCCCCCACCATTTATGTTACATTGTGTTTCCTATATACATGAGGGTGGACTGTTGGACTTCCTAATTACATGATTGTTTAGTTACAACTTCCTTACTCTTCCCATTCCAATTACATTTGGATTTTCTAGAGCCAGAATAAATCATTACATAATATTCCTTCCTACTAGTGTGATCCTTAGGAAGGTGCGAAAATATAAATCTTTGGGGGTGAAGGTATTTCCCCCTAAAATTTTGGTCTAGATGATAGCCAACTACAGGTGAACATGTTCATTGATCGTAGACCTGCAACGAGGGTTCATGGGAACCAATTGACCGAGAAGAAAATGAAATCCTTCTCCCTAGCCTTACCCTTTTGGAAACACGAATAGTTGTCAAATTCTGAATGCTTGTTTATTTCCTGCATCAAGGTTACGACTTGGATATTTTTTTTTATCTGAAGGGATGTTAGCTCTAATTGTCTATTACTACCATCTCTTTATATGCATCTTGCTTTCTCTAGTGTCAGGTAGTCTACTACTTACGAAAACAAGTGAAGTTCCTTGTTGGCTCGACTCTATTGAATCCTGACAGTTCATCTAGTCCGAAATAACTCGATGAAGGAGTGTATTATCCATATTGTTGTGGCTAAGATAGATTTCTCTCTACCGATGTCTTTGAAAAACAATGACATTTTCCCTATTCTTTGCTTCCTCTTATAACTCTTTGACCGATCTATATTGAGGTATGACGATGAGGAAATGATGTTGTTAACGTTCTCTTTCTTGACTCTTCCCATTTAGAATAGATATGGTCATTATTAATCACCTGGGGTTTGTATGATCTCTCATGAGGTGGTCATCTGCATTTCCTCTCTGCCCTGTTATTTTTTTTATGTCATTCAATACTCATAACCTGTATACTTCATGCAGGAAAGGATATGGTCATTGTTCATTTAAATCATGAGCATGAAAATTTGTGTCTGGTTGCTTGGTTGCTTATTCCATTAGTCTTTCGGTACCTAAAAATCCAAAGTAGTTGTTAGCCATCATACAATAATAACTAATTTCGACCTAAATATGTCCTCCACTTATCTAAAATTCCCTGTACTTTTTAGTACTTATTCTATTATGAAGGGATCTTGTATGTGTGAGAGGTCGGGTTGGGTGATATGCATATGGGAGCAATCTCGTCATCTATCATTTGTGTGCAAGTTGGCGGCATGTATCTACGTGAGTGGATTTGAGGGGATGAGAGTAGGTTGATGGATAGGGGGTTATACGTTATGCGCAGGGATTTCATTCGGTGATTTCATAGGCTATGGGGCTTCAACATTACATAATTTTTAGGTTTCAATGTTTTTATGCCTAAAAATCCTGCAAGCAATTTCCTGTGAAGATTCTTTGAAATTAGACTAAGCATGTGGTCAGTGGGTGAGTCTCTGAAAAATAAATCTCACAAGGTTTTTCTCGCGGCGCAATATTGAGAAGCTTTTGCGATGTCTTAGGGTCATTGGTTCGTGACACAAAGGTGAAATGGGCTTTTGGGGTGCAACAAGCTTTGTGGAGAATGGATTTGCAACTTTTAATACCACGAAGGGTGGGGTCTACAATGGTGGGACCCATGAGGAAAGTCATGTGGTATGAAGGTTCATGGGTGAGTCATTGAAATTTTATGGCTTGGGCTTCTTTGGATTTTTTGTAAGGGCGCGCACGAGCATGTTGTCATGGTAATGTTTGCGGCTATGCAGGTTCACAATGATGTACATATGTGGATAATATGGATTTTCAAAAAATGTTCACATTCCCACGGGTGCAAGCTAATAGAAATAGTTCAAAACAATATCCTTGTTAATGGTCCTTCTAAATCTGTGGGAGGACTCATGTAATGTTGGTTCGAATAATTACGTTCCTCCATAGGTAATCTTGTTGTTCTACAGTCTAGAAAATTTAATCCTTTGCTTCTTGTTAGCGATGTTTGACTCTTGTTATTTTTCATTCAAATGTGTCATGTTACCTGGGAATAAAGGAGGTCTTCTTAGTTTTGCACAGTCAGAGGAAAACATGAGCGCACCTGTTATAAAAAATATATATATATATCCCATATATTTTCAATTCAACTAACCTGACTAAAACATGCTCATCAAAATGAGTTCCCATCGGTATGTCACATGGAAATCCCTTTTCCCCGCTTAAATTAATTAGAGACATGAGAGAATATAATCCTGGTCTCTTTTAGAGTTGGCCATGTAAAATGCAGTGAGGTTTTGGGTTTGTTATGTAGGTAAGGGGTGATAGCGACCTGCATGATATATTCAATTTATCCTGCATTTTTAGGGAGCATAGGTTTGTAAGAGAGATTCCCGAATAAATATTCCCCCCTTGTTTCTTTGTTTATATTTCATTAGGAGTATCACAAATTGAGTGGATGATCTCCATGATTGTTATGACCAGATATGCATAGGATAGTGAGAATGAACTACATTAGAGGTAACCAATGATCATTCGGTCCTATGGGAGATCAACACCATAGCATGTGAGCATGGCATGATGAATTGATATAGCAAGGAGGGGTGGGTCCCAAATTGAAGTGTTTTTAAATTACAAACTTTGAATCAACAAGAATGAACATCCCTATACCGAGAAAGAGAGTGCTACTCCTACCTGATTATAGATTTAACTAATTATCTCCATTTTTTTCTTAGTAAGAGAAGTGAGGGGAAATTAGTTATCCTAGATGCATCACCATACCAGTTATGCTAATTGTTCAAATTACAACATCCTTTTATCAATATGGTACCTGATTAGACTATTGTTGGGGTACTAGCACAACATTCAATCGGGGCCTTTCAAAGGTCCTGATACTACTTGGAAAATAGACATTGGTTACTATATTTAGCAATATGGATTGTAATAGGCTATTTAACTAAGTGATTCTAAATAATTCCCCTTTTTATCCAATTAGGCCAAGGAAGAAAAAGTGAAACCCAAGTGTAGGTAAGGTTAGGAATTTGAATATAAGGATTGGTAGGGGCCCCATTTATTTTAGGGATAAAAGAAAGGGGGGGCTTGTTGTAGCTACAATACTATGGCTTATGTTGGATAGTTATGTTGTTAATGAACATCAAGAATTGCATATTTTGCACCTTGTTTTTCATTTTTTTGGGACATATAGTGTGTAAGGAAGGGTTGTTGGTGGATCTTTCCAAGATTGCAATCCCTATAAACTTGCATGCACCCAGTACAATATGGACATTATGATCCACTTTGGGACATACAGAGTAGTACATATGGTTTATCAAAGACTATGTGGAGCTCACAACACTAATGGAAAATTTGTTGCAGAAAGGGGTAATATTTGTTTGGACAATAGCATGTGAGGAAGGGTTCGATGAATTTTAGCAATAGAAAGTCACAACGTCAATACTCATGTTTTGGGACTAGAGTAAAAAATTCCATGTGTATGTGGATGCCTCTATATTGTGCTTAATACAACCAGAAGAAGGAACACTAGATTATTTGATGTACTTTGCAAGACAAAAATTATCTATGGCTTAGCAGAATTAGACCACCACAAAATGTGAAGGGTTGGCAATAGTCTATGTGCTCCAAAAGTTTTGACATTATCTACTAGGTAATTTATTTAATATTTTCATGGACCACTGGTCAACAAGCCAATCCTAGAAGGGAGGATCTATCATTGGTTGTTGTTGTTTCAAGAGTTTGATTTTGAAGTAGTTGTGAAGCCAATAAAGTAGAATGTTGGGCCCAATCATGTTTCTCGAGCACAACATGGGAAAGTTGTAGGGATAGTTGATGAACTTTCCAACACCAATCTCTTTCATGTAGAGTTCATTCTAAACTTATTCCCAACATCATTGAATTCCTTGGTACAGTTTTAGTGCCCGAGAACTATGAGAAACATCAACAATTGGTGATACATGTGGTTAACTATTAGTTAGCTATCAAAGAACTATACAAGTTCACTACTAATGTGATTTTGTGGAGATTCATGATAGATCATGAATACCAACAATATTGTGGGAGGAAGAGTATAGCCTAGGCAGTGGATACTAGGAATTTATTTATTTATTGATCATCCAACATGTCAAACATCCCTTTGTGAGAGATGAAATTCCACTGCAATCCATTGTGGTCAGGGAGTTGTTCCAATGATAGGTAGTGTATTTTATTGGTCTGATCAATCCACCGACATGTTTTTCAAGGGTGAGATATATTATCACAACTACCTATTTTTGACATGCTAGGTAGAGGCCATGCCGACTCAAGATTACTTAGTGGAGACCATTTTTAGGTTAAGTTTTTTAACATATAGTTACAAGGTTTGGATGTTCCTGCAGTCTCATAGGTGAATTGGGTTAGCATTTCATGGGGGAAGTCGTGACCATGTTGGTGAAAGCGTTCATGATTCATCACCACAAAATAACATTGTACCATCCATAGGCCAAATGAAAAGGGTGTTCAACAAGATCTTGGAACGTAGATTGAAAAATTTGTGCTCTATCAATTGGGATGACTTGGATGAGAGGATCCCTATTGTCTTATGGGCATACCACACTACGTTGTAAAACCTTAATAATGCACACACCATTCAATTTGGTGTATGGGATAGAGGTAGTGAAGACACTTGAGTATTTGATACCAAGTTTTCGAGTGGGCATAGGCACACATGTCAAACACAAAGCAATTGAAATATAGGTTAGATATGATGGTAAAGTTAGAAGAACACACATTTATGACTGGGTACCTTAAATGGATTCAAAAGTGGTGGTAGAAGGCCTAGAATGATAGGCACACCTATAACAAATAGTTTGTGAAGGAGGATTTATTCTTAGTGCATGACATTAAATGTTGGAAGGACTTATGGACCTTGAAAATGTAATGTATCTAGGGAGGTATCCAAGGGTACAATGAATGCAATGTGGCCATAACAATGGAATAGGCCCACTATGTAAATTGAGGAAATAAAATAATAATAAAGGGTAGTTGGCATAGACCCTAGGAATACTCATGAGAAACTATAAATACACATGAGTATCATTGTATTGAGATATCTTGGATGTTATTGAATTGTAACAAGCATGTCTTGTGGAGTGATTCCTTCCATAAAGAGTATTGATGGAATTATCCTACCTTAAGGGATCTTCTCTATATATTGGTGTTGTTGTTGTTATTATTATTATTATTATTATTATTATTATTATTATTATCTTATAATGTTAAGAGTATATTCTTAAGTTAAAGGTTTATCTCCTATCTTTTATTCATCAAGTTTTACTACAAGTGGTATCAAAGCTCTTTCTTGGGCCAAAAAGGGAAGAATGTTTTTGTTCTTTTTGCATATTTTTCAAGGAAAAAAGAGGATGGTGGCATTTAGATCCATTTCTAAATATTTTGCACATAATATGAAGAAACCAATTGTATATGTGGTTTCCTCTAAAAAATACTTAATTAGAAAAAAATAGTTAAATTGGAGTTTGGAAAGTGAAGATATGTTACAATAAATAAATAATGTAATATAAAGACATTAAAATAATCAATAAAGTAAAATAAAACATTAATGTAATAAAAGGTCATGACTCTTCATAAAAACTATAAAGGGCATATATATAGGCAGGCCCTATCTTTGTAATATCATCATTTTTACAATCAGTTATTATTATATATCTTATTATGGATTCAAAGTGAAGTTGTTCATTAAGAAACCCTTGTGTCTTTCACATTGGTATTAGAGAAAGTCGCTTCCCCTTGTCACGTTCATTTCCCACACTCCCCACGTTTTTCCCCTCACTACAACCCTCTCGTCCCCCACAGCCCCCAGGTTTTTCCTCTCCTTTCCTTTCCCCTCACCCGCAACCCTCCCCCCCCCC
>ML796215.1:109808-120478 GCA_009831015.1 Picea engelmannii
TCCTTAAATTACATACAATTATTTAATTAAAATAATTAAAAGGGGATCTTCCAAGCAAGGTCAAAATTGTAGAAA
This sequence comes from Picea engelmannii, assembly GCA_009831015.1. Taxonomy (NCBI): domain Eukaryota; kingdom Viridiplantae; phylum Streptophyta; class Pinopsida; order Pinales; family Pinaceae; genus Picea; species Picea engelmannii. The sequence goes on from ML796215.1 coordinate 109,884, forward strand.
AATACTCACCCCAAATAACAGAAGGATGTCGGAATTAAAAACTCAAGTGGAAAAAATAAACCAGGAATGTAAAAGTATTAGAAAAGCACTTGAAAATTCAATGTAAAAAAATCATGATGAGTTACGAGAAGAAATAAATCTCAACAATGAGGCATTCAAAAAAGATCTAACGCTTAACCCTAAAGAAAAAATTACTGCGGAAGTTGGGACTGAGCTACGACAAGGCATAGCCAATCTAAAACAAGATCTTAAAGATGATATTTTTCAAGAGCTTGGGATGAACTTACAACAAGGCTTGGTTAACTTGAAAAGAGAAATAACAAACTATTTGAAGCAAAACCTGACCGTTATAACGCAAAATCAAAAAGAACAACATAATGAGCTCTTAAACCTTATAAAAAATCAGAGTCACCACCAACCCACCCATCCACAACCTTGTGATTCAAGCACATCTAATCTACCACCACTCTTCCACGATTCAATACCAAACCCCCAACCTACATCACAATACCAACCCTTAATGTTATACCCACCCAAGGCCAAAATACAACGGAGGCGATAATCAATGTGTAGCCTGGTTTAACAAAACTGAATAATATTTCCACATATATAACGTGACAACGGACGAAGAGAAGGTCAAATGTGTATCCATGTACCTCGAAGAAACTACATACAATTGGCATCTATCGTGGAAAGGAATAATTCAGACATATAATTGGAATTCTTTCAAAAAAGATTTTTTTTAAAGATTCCAAGGCATCTCGGAAAAGGATTTTTTTTTTAAAACTCACCAAATTACAACAAAAAGGCAACATAAATGAATTTACGCATCAATGGGAAGCTCTCACCACCCGAGTATTTGGAATATTTGATGATCAATTACTCCACTCTTACATAGGTGGTCTCAAACCACATATCCAAGACGAGTTAATATTACATGAGGTTACTACGGTAGAAATAGCAATACGCAAGGCAAAAGCTGCAGAAGAAAAACTAGAAGACCAATCAAGATTTAGAAAGGTTTACTCAAGAAGGAGTGTACCTCGGACCATAGGGAATGCCAAATACATACCACCCAATCTACATGAAGATAGAAGAAGAAGTTTAGAGTCTTGTTGAGTCTCCATTTTGACACCTTTATTACCCTATATTACCCTCTATCTGAGCATATTTTACCTATGCTATGTGTATATAATTGATTGTTTACTCCACAAATACACTTGATGACCTTGTCAATATGCATAGAGAGGTAAATCATGATTAATTCATGATTTGTTTAGTTTTCTTGAGTTAATTTGATTAAATGTTTGATTGTGTATGATCCTAATCACTTTGACTCTTAAGCAACTTGATATGGTACCTCACTATTCCAGTACTACAACTATAGTGTGATATGGTACTGCAACTATGGCTTGATATGGTACCCAGTCTATTCTGGTACCAAGGCTCAACCTATTCCGGTACCATCTCTCCACCTCTTCCGGTACCAAGGTTCCACCTATTCCGGTACCCAGTCTATTCTGGTACCAAGGCTCCACCTATTCTGGTACCAGCTCTCTGCCTCTTCTGATACTAGCTTCATTTGGTACCATCTCTGCACTTCATTCGGTACTATCTCTCCACCTCTTTTGGTACCATCTCTCTGCTTCATTCGGTACCAGCTCGTTGCCTCCTCCGATACCAGCTCTTTGCCTCTTCCAATACCAGCTTCATCTGGTACCAGATTGCACCAATTCCAGTACTAGCTCCATCTGGTACTACCATCGCACTGGTCCGATACCCATAGTCGTGATTGTGTTCATCTGGTACTAAACCCCTGCCTACAGGATTCTGGTACTAAAGGTTCTAATTTGGTACCAACTATGTTAATCCGGTACTAAACATAATTCAGAATTTTTGAATGTTTCTAGAAGAAAATAGGGAACATGGGTTTTGTCCAAAATGATGTTTACATGTAGATATGTCAGTCATAATTCATCCATATCACACGTGTGGACCTCCAGCTCAGGGGGAATGATTCTTCCAAAATTAGCAAAAATCTCAAACTACCAACTTGCGCCTCGATTTCCATGCATATGGTATCAGATTTAGAAATTCGAAGATATGGGTTTTGTCTAGAATATGGAAAATTGAGTAATACATTGGAAGTTTTTCAAAATTAGAATTGGTTTCGGAGATATGGGTGGATCCTTAACTCAAATCTGCCCAAATTGATAAAAAAAAAACACAGATTTGTGGGATTTATCCTAAAATTGTGAAAATTGTTTTCTTAGTTGGGGGATTCAGTTTCATTCATTCCTCCATGGATTTTATGTATAAATAATACCTCATAGGTCTGAGTGAAGGGATGAATTGTTATGGTGTAAGATTGGTTCTTGAAGAGAAGAATAGTTATGTGTAGGATTGGTTTTTGAAAACTATTGATTGTACTCTATTTTTCTGAAGTAATGAGATAAGTTGCAATTCATGGATTTTGTGTGTATGATCAAGTATTCTTCTCTGTACATATTTCTCAAGCTTCCTTGTTGGTATGGCAAGGGCCCACCGACCCAATCAAGGTAAGCTTCGTTGTATTTTATTTGTAATTATAATTTTGGATTTTTGTGTGAGTGTGAACATTTAACAATTGTATGTGTTGTCAATGATTTCAAATACATTTTAAAGTTCAACATAGAATCATTTTCTTTTGTATCAGTGTGAGTAATTAAATATTGGACAAAATATATAGTTTCCTTTTCTACTTCTACAGGTTGACATTTAATTGACAAGAATTTTATGTGTGGAATTGCTAAGCAAAGAGAGTGTTATTTTGAGTTTGCAAGTGTGGTGTTCTCAGTGGTACAGGAACCATAGGACTTTATCTATTATCTTCATGTTCCATAATGAAGTATCTCAGTCATGTTGGTTTCTTCCTGTACTAAAGAAGGTTTGATTGAACAGAATAGAGTTGGGATTGATTTTTGTTTAAGAGTAGATAAAGTTGATTGTTAATTACTGTTTTCGGTTGCTACAGGGAACAAGATCTTAAGTTCATCTCTCCATTTCATAAGCCTAGAATGAAAAGACTTGTCACCTAAGAAAGAACCTTTTGATTGAATGTTTTCTTGAGAAGTTTTGTTATCAGTTTTCTCCTCTAAGTTTAAAGTTGTGTGAAGCATTTAGATATTCCAAACGAAATATTTTGTTATTGAATGTTTCTTCTTTATGATATACTCATCATACATAGGAACCTATTTGTTATCGGCACATATAGTGCATCAACTCTACTGATTACGAATTTTGGTCGATAATTTATGTTTGGTAATATATTATGCATATAATTGCACCAACAATTCCCAACGGATAAAAGAAGGAAAATGTAAATGATGTGGAGAGAAATGGGATGCAAGACATAGGTGCCAGATCGAAGATAAATCAAAAAAATTTCACACTTGTGAATTAGAAAAAGATGACAATTTAGACTCAGCGGAATCAATAAATGAAGAAATGGCAAATTTCCAAAATGACACTTCAAAGCTCATATAAGACAATACACAAAAAATATTGCTCACAGTCATCATAGGCATTACCCAACCACAAACTCTTAAATTAAAAGGACATATCAAAAATAATAATGCCATCGTAATAATCGACACTAGAAGTACCCACAATTTCCTCGAGTCCTAGACATGAAAGTAATGGTTGCAGATGGAAAAAAATTTGGAAATGTCAAAAAATTCCATAAGGTGAAACTCCAAATCCAAGATTTCAATTTGGAATCAGAACTCTACACTGTCCCTCTAGGAGGAGTAGATGTGGTTTTAGTAGTCCAGTGGTTACAAACCTTGGTCACATACTCATTCAATCACCAGGAAAATTTCATCCAATTCAAGTGGCAAGGGAAAAGTTACAAATTATATGATTTTCAACCTCCACAAACACAGGTTGTGTCATCACAACAAATGGAAAAAAATGATCTGAAAAGGAGCAACTGCATACTTCATCCAATGAAACAACATAGAAATACAAGAATCGGAACAGGATGACTCCATAACATCAAACATCCAAGATCTAATTCAAAAACACAAGAAGGTATTTCAATACCTTCTCATGGAGTTACCACCTCAAAGAAGAATTGAACATATAATTGAAGTTAAACCATGATCAAGCCCAATCAAGGTTAGACCATATAGATACCCTCGTCACCACAAAACAGAGATAGAAAGATTATTCCAAGACCTATTAAAATGTGGTATCATCATGAAAAGAAGAATTCCATATGCAGCTCCAGTAGTGCTAGTTCGAAAGAAAGATGGATCTTTCATATTATGCATAGATTACCGAGGGCTAAACAAAATAACAATTAAAAACAAATTCCCCATCCCATTTATTGACAAAATGTTGGATGAACTTCATGGAGCAATATATTTTTCAAAACTTGATTTAAGATTTGGGTACTATCAGATTAGAGTCAGACTATAAGATGTAGCCAATACTACCTTCTAGACACACGAAGGACACTATGAATTCAAGGTGATTCCTTTTGGGCTAACTAATGACCCGCCACCTTCCAAGCGACAATGAATGAATTATTTCACCCATACTTGTAGAAACATGTCTTATTTTTCTTTGATGATATCTTAGTGTATAGTAAAACATGGGAGGAGCATATGAAGCATTTGGGACAAGTGTTATCTCTTCTGGAAGAAAATCAATTCTATGCCAAAATGTCAAAATGTACATTTGGCAAGGAGGAAGTAGAGTACATTAGTCACATCATATCCAAAAAAGGATTCGAGGTAGACCCCAATAAAATTAGGGAAAGAAAAGAATGGCCCAAACCCAAAAACATATCCAAGTTAAGAGGATTTCTAGGATTGGCAAGATACTATCGAAGATTCGTCAAGAATTATGCTCATTTAACCGCCCCCCTAACAAATTTTTTTAAGAAAAATGCTTTCCAATGGAATTTGGAAGCACAAAAATGTTTTGAAAACTTAAAAAACATTATGTCCACAACATCGGTATTAGCAACACATGACTTCTCCAAGCCTTTCATCATCGAGTGTGATGCGTCAGGTTTTGGAATTGGAGCAGTATTGATGCAAGATGGGCACCCAATAGCTTTTGAGAGTAAGAAACTAAATAAAACAAAATGCTTACAATCCACTTGCAATAAGGAAATGCTTGCCATCATGCATGCATTAACAAAATGACACCAGTATCTATTAGGAAGTAATTTCTTGATACGCACAGATCATAACAGTCTCCAATACTTATTACAACAAAAAAACATTTTCAATTGAACAACAAAAGTGGATAGAGAAAATTGCCACATTTGATGTGGAAATTCTACATAAAAGAGGAAAAGACAACATCGTGGTTGATGCCCTATCACGAAAAGATGAAGAAACACAATTTTTTTCAATATCAATAGCCATTCCATAATGGTTGGATGAAATCCAAACCGAGTATGCAAAAAACCCGGAGACTTTCTCTATAATCAACAATTTAAATCAATACCCTAAGTTTGAATGGAAGAACGACATCTTATGGTATAAAGGAAGAATCTACTTAAATACCAACTCAATATTTAAAGCCAAGGTTCTTCAAGAATCTCATGATTTCCCAACTACAGGTCACGTCAAATTTTTCAAAACATATTATAATGCACGAATATCATTTTTTTGGAAAGGGATGAGTGCAAATATTCAAAAATATGTAGCAGGATGTGATCTATGTCAAAGGAACAAGAATGAAAATGTGTCAACCCCTGGGTTACTCCACCCGTTACACATTCCCAACCAAAAATGGGAAGAAATTTCAATGGATTTCAATGAAGGAATACCCATATCCGACGGAAAAGATAAAATATTAGTAGTAGTAGACATAGTAACCAAGTATGCACACTTTATTGGAGTAAGGAAAACAGATTCAACAAAACAAATGGCTGGAATATTTTGTAAAAATATTTACAAACTACATGAGTTCCCTAAGGTTATCGTCGGCAATAGAGATGCCAAATTTAAAGGGAATTTTTGGAGAGAATTTTGCAAACATATCGTAACCTCTCTTAATATGAGCTCATCTTACCACCCTCAAATAGATGGTCAAACAAAAGTTGTCAATAAATGTTTAGAAACCTATCTTCATTGTTTTATCTTTGAAAAACAAAATAAATGGTTTCAATGGTTGCACCTTGCTAAGTGGTGGTATAATTCCACTTATCACACATCAACTAAAATGACACCATTCCAAGTTCTTTATGATTATGAACCTCCATCTTTGAAGGATTTAGCCACTAGCCACATAAAAGTTGCGTCAATAAAAGACCATTTAGACGAAATTCAGAAAATCGTTCAGCTACTCAAAAAAAACTTAACAGTTGCAAGGAATCGAATGAAGCAACAAGCTGATCAAAACCAAACAAAAAGAGAGTTCGAAGTAGAAAATTGGGTGTTTGTAAGACTTCAACCTTACAAATAGTTATCTTTTAAACAACATGGGAAGAATAAATTGGCTTCAAAATTTTATGGACCATATCAAATAAATACAAAAATCAGTCACGTAGCTTACCGGTTGGATTTACCAGATAAAAGTCGTATCCACGACGTTTTTCATGTATCGTGTCTAAAGAGAGTCTTGGGGAAACATCAAAAGGCGCAAACTATGCTTCCTATGTTGGATGAGGAAGGAAGAATCATTTTATAGCCCAAAGCCATTATCGCCACCTGGGAAAAGAGATTACATTCTCGAGTAATCAAGGAATATCTGATTAAATGGAAAAATCTACTGGTAGAAGACACAGCATGGGAGTCAGAGCACTTTCGCCAGTTACATCCTTCCTTACCATTGCTTTGAGGACAAAGAAAAATTTAAGGGAAGGGAAATGTTACAATAAATCAATAATGTAATATAAAAACATTAAAATAATAAATAAAGTAAAATAAAACATTAATGTAATAAAAGGTAATGACTAAAAGTCATGACTCTTCATAAAAACCATCAAGGGAATATATATAGGCAGGCCATATCTTTGTAATGTCTTCATTTTTACAATAAATTATTATTATATATCTTATTATGGATTCAAAGTGAAGTTGTTCATTAAGAAACCCTTGTGTCTTTCACAAGATATTGTTGATTTAAAACCAACAATTTTAGGGTTTTCTAGTGATAGTCATGTAGATTGTAGAGTGTATATCATTTGACATAGTGCCTAGATTTATGGAAAACCAATTCCAGTAGATGAAAAATGGTTATGCAATTTCATAATTGTGGTTATATTAGAGATTTCAATCAATGTTGATGGAGTTATGATCATTTCAAATTTGTTCCTGTCAAAACCATGGCCGCAAATAGGAACTCCGTTGAAAAGTTATTTTTTCAAAACCCTAGTTCTATTTTTGGGATTTCAAAAGGAAGATGTATTTTAAAAGGAAATCTAATGGTCCTAATATTGAAGAATATATAAAATGGATGAAGTCAAAATATCCAAGGTGTTAGAAAGAGAATATGTACATTTATTTAAGAGATGAAGCAAATGTATCGAGTGAATAATTTTACTAGCCAAAAATATTCAAACTTCATGATGAAGAATGTGAAAAAATACATTTAGATAGATGGTCTCATGGCACTAAGAAGGATAAAAAGAGAATTGGATGTTTATTTTCATCTGACAACTTCCTCTTACAGGTTCGTGGATGTCTTCAATAATAAAAGATTATTATTTCTATAAACCCTAGTAGCAAACATAATTTCATTAATGTTAACTTGGCTAAAATATTACAAGTCGTGGCAAAGCATATATAAAGCACACAAGTTGAGCGTGATAATGTTCAAGATTTTAAATATTTGAATTTTACTATGGATAAATATGTTTCGCACTCTTTTTTATAGCATCATTTACCACCTCATATGCATTGATGCCATGTTGGCATGATTTATATACCCTTTCCCTACTTGTAGACTTAATCCCCCTTTATTTTGTTAGGGTCCTAACCTGCACATAGGTAGAAAAATATATTCAGATGTAATAAAGGTCAATATTAATAAGGCCTTGCAATAAAATAGAATAAGTCGAATGTAAGAAGACCTAATAGAATCTCTCGCTTCTAGAAGGATATTCCTCTAGATTCTTCTTTTGATAGACATATTTAGTATAAATACGAGTCGAGGGTATGAGAAACCTAGCTTGGAGATTATTGTAATAGAGATCTGCTCGACTGGAGGTTTCCCCCTCGAAGAGGCCCATGAACATTGCTCTCATAATCAAAGTGTTATTTTTGTTGTTATTCTTATATCATTTCAATGTTATTGTGGTGATTGTTGTTGGAAGATTGGTTGTTGTCATTGATGTCAACCCTAGTCATGGGTTTTGGACCGCAAGATTGATGAAGGTATTTGGACATGAAGGAAAATGCACATGCAGATACAACACCCATGGATGGATAGTATACATCATGTTGTTTCCGGTGGTGTGTGGCACATCATATGGATCCTCATGGTTGAGGAGAAATGAATTTTTGAAAATGACAAAGTGAATTGAAGAAGGAAGTACATGTAGGCCCTGAAGATAATTAAAGAAAAGAATTACAAAATAAGAAAGTGTCAGGTCAGCCCTAATGTTAAAAGTAAGTGACATAAATGGTATAAATAAACATCATTATACATTAATTTTATTCAAGTCGAATTTTAGAGGAAATAAGAAGTAAAGAAGGCCGGATTTCAAGGGAGGACGAAGTCTTTTGGTGATGTGTTCTAAGGTATGTTATTTTCAGGTCATCTTACCATTTTTGCTATAAATTTTTTTATAGAACGATTCAGAGGGTGAAATCTCTATGGTATTGAGAAGACATATCAAGGTACCTCTGGTAAAAACTTCATGTCTTTATTTGCTATAATTATGTAGATACACTCTGTGGAAGATAGGGTTTATGACCAGTCCTGAAGCTAGTCAATAAACATGTGTTTCGGGTAACAAAAACATAACTTCTTCATAGAGAATCCAAATGAAGTGGGACAAATTTCATTGGAAAGAGTACAGGTTGTAGTTTCTTGTGTGCGAGTTTCAGAATCGGATGTTAATTATTGAGCACGAGGCATTCTGTGCAAGTTCATTCTCCTGAATAGAACAGAATTGAATAAAGTCTACCATTCTTTCTATAACCTCTTTTTGGGGAGGATTCAAGGAGTGAAAATTGGAGGAGTTTCAGAGAATACATTGAGTAATATTATCTATAGGATCAGAGTACTCCAAGAATTGAAGAATTGCAGAAATTGAAGAATTCTCAGGAAGCATTATCAAGTTCTATGTAATGATTGGTTGATGGTGATGATTTAATGTAAAGTTTTATTATCTCTCATATATTGTTGGGTGGAAGGAAGGGGCAAGGATGGAGAGTTCAAATCTCTCCTGATATTGGAGGATTGTATCTTCCTCTTGGAGGTTTATCCCTCCCTTTACATTTGGAAGCTGTAGCTACCTTTGGAAGTCATTACTTCCCTTGAACAATAACTATTGATTATTTCTCATATATTGTGCATGGTGTATTATGGTGTATTGATGTAATTCTTATACTATTGTTCATTGCTCATTGGATATAGTTGAATGTTTAAGTATAAGTTGAAAAAGGTTTTAAATTGTACTTGATATTGATTCACCCCTCTCTTAGTATCAACAATTGGTATCAGAGCGGGTTACCTTCAGTACAGTTTAACCACTGGAAGGAAGATCCTAAGAAGAAATGGAAGACAAAATTCCAAATGGGATTCCACCATTTGATGGAAGTAATTTTTAATATTGGACTAATAGAATGGAAACTTACTTGAAAGCTCTTGTGGAATATGCTTGGTTCTCATTTTCTTCAGGATACAATGCTTTGAAGAAACCAAAGACTGCAGCTCAAAAGGAAGCAAAAAGGAACAACAAATTGGTAATAGATACCATCGTGGATGGATTGACAGATTCAGTGAAATCCAAGGTGGAATAATGTGCATCATCAAAAGAGCTTTGGGACAAGATACAAGACCTTTATGTAAGGGAAGACACAAAATAAGAAGAAGAAGAAGAAGGTGAAGCAAATTACAACATATCAGATTTCAAAGAAGAAAATAGAGATCAATTCTTTTTCTTTAATTGTGAAGGAGTAGGTCATATTGAATTTGAATGTCCTCATCCAAGGATTGAAAGAAATGACACTGAAGAAGAAAATTCCAATGAAGAAGAAGAAAATCATGAAGAAAACATTATTCAACAAGAAGATGAGAATCTTAAAAAATTGAAGCATGTTGAGATTGAAAATAGCAAGCTCAAAGACACGCAAATAAAACTAAGAAGTGAATTGGGTAGTTGTGAAAAGACAGTTGTAATATTGAAGAAACAATTAGAAGACTTTGAGAAACTAAGAGAAGAAACCATTTCCTTGAAAACTCTACTCGAAGAAGAAAGAAGAATATGAGAAGTAAGGAATGTTCAAATGATGAAGAAAGAAGAAGATTGTGAGAAACTTGAACAAGAAGTTGTCTCATTGAGTAAGAGCTTAAGAAACTCTCAAGTGCCAAAAGAATTAACACATCTTGGATGCATGGGTGAAATTTCATACAAAGAAGATGCA
>ML796215.1:122274-149245 GCA_009831015.1 Picea engelmannii
GTTCACTCTCCTGAATAGACCAGAATTGAATAAAGTCTACCATTCTTTCTATAACCTGTTTTTGGGGAGGATTCAAGGAGTGAAAATTGGAGGAGTTTCAGAGAATACATTGAGTAATATTATCTACAGGATCAGAGTACTCCAAGAATTGAAGAATTGAAGAAATTGAAGAAGTCTTAAGAAGCATTATCAAGTTCTATGTAATGATTGGTTGATGGTGATGATTTAATGTAAAGTTTTATTATCTCTCATATATTCTTGGGTGGAAGGAAGGGGAAAGGATGGAGAGTTCAAATCTCTCTTGATATTGGAGGATTGTATGTTCCTCTTGGAGGTTTATTCCTCCCTTTACATTTGGAAGTTGTAGCTACCTTTGGAAGTCATACTTCCCTCGAACAATAACTATTGATTATTTCTCATATATTGTGCATGGTGTATTATGGTGTATTGGTGTAACTCTTATACTATTGTTCATTGCTCATTGGATATAGTTGAATGTTTTAAGTATAAGTTGAAAAAGGTTTTAAATTGTACTTGATATTGATTCACCCCCTTCTCAGTATCAACAATTGTTCTGGTTATATTGTTGTTATTCTACCATTTCTAGCATTTTATTTATGTTCTGCATACTTTTTATATCTGGTATATTACAAGTGGTATCAGAGAACTTTCCTTGGCAGAAATTGTGGGTAAAAGTTTTTTTAGGGTAGAGACGTATTCCAACATCTTTAAGCCACAAAGATCTGTCATTATGCGCATAAAACCGTGGTTGAGGGATTCATACATGCAGGAAATACAAGTGGTTTTTAAGCGCACATATGTTGGCCACCCTTGTAACCCATGTTGGTACCCCTTCGAGTGGTAGCGCATCAGACAGCACCTGTGTATAGATAGGCCTAGATTTTCTGAAGCCCTCTTTAGATAAATTGATTGGCTGCCTGACTGTTATAGTGCCACAGAGAACAACACTCGAGAAGATACTCTCTAGTACCTAGGTAGTCAGGTAGTACGGCTAAGGGTACGGTCTATCCTCCTTAGTTAGTGCCCTAAGAAATTGGGTCGAGTACTACTGTTGGACCCTGCACGTATATCAGAGAGCTATAGAAAAGGGCAAACCCTTGTCTGTATAACCCTTGGGGACATAAACATAAACAAATTAAATAGACAAGATCTATTGTCGTGCAACTGTGTTCAGGTTGCCAAGTAACTACACTTTTCTTCCTGGTTAAGCATTTGGGCATTTCATCATTGCAGTATTCTTCAAACTGGAGTATAACTCCGTAGGTGTAAAAAAAAAGTCTGGAAATGTTTTCACCATTATTTGAGACCTATTCCATTGGATTAATCTCTTTTCCCTTATCACATTCATACATATCATTTTCGGCAAAATTTTTGACCCCACCCGCCCCTTTTCGGTTCCCTCGTCCTCATGGCCCATACCCGTAGCCAAGAATTGGAAGCTCACTTCAATACCTTGCAATATATTCTCACTGAGACCGAACAAGAAGTGAAACAACTCAGTGCCAATGTTGTCGCCATCAATACAACCGTGCAGTCCTCAATGGAGAAAATCAAACAAGGCCTAACCACCCAACTTGAATCTATCTTTTTGTCACTCTGCACCAAGCTTCTTATCCCTATAGATAACGCTTCCTCTGACTCACCCCCACATATTGAAGGTGAAAATTCCTCTCATTCCCATAACTTTCAGCACCATCACTTTCAACGTGACCTATGCCTTTCGCGGGTGGATGTGACCAAATTTGATGGCTCGAACCCCACTAGTTGGGTAACCCAAATGGAAAATTATTTCTCTTTATAAGGCATTACATATGACTTGGTCAAACTCCAGTATGATGTTCTTCATTTATATCAAGAACGTTCGCAATGGTGGCAATGGAGAAAAACTTCTCGTCAAAGGTATATTGCTTGGACACACTTTGTGGCAGAGATTTATGAATGCTTTGACATTGACACCAACCATTTGGTTCGTTTGACAAAGTTGAAACAATCAGGAATAGTGGAAGACTTTATAGTTTCCTTTGAGTGCCTAGATTTTTGGATAGAGGGCATGTATGATGCCTTTTTCCGAGAGTGTTTTATCAGTGGCCTCAAGGATGATATTTGGGCCCATGTCCTCATGGATTGGCCTCAGAGTTGGGTGGAGGCTACTAAAAGAGATAAAGAAGCACAATAGGTTGTATCTTCTCAAAACCAGAAACCCACCTTTATCCCTCACCCTAAACCAGTAAATCCCACTACTCCCTCCACTCCACTAAAGATCCAAAAATTGACCAGGGCTAAAATGGTTGAATGCCGACTCAAAGGCCTTTGTTATAATTGTGATGACAAATATTTCTCGGGCCACAAGTGTAAGGAAAAAAATCTTTTTATGGCCATATCTGAGGATATTTTGGAAGAGGATGTTGAAACTCCCCATGTGTCTCAGTCATCTGAGACCACTGACATAACCCCTCCCTCGGACCCTCCCGAAGTAGAACCGGTCATTTCCATCAATGCTCTCACTGGCTTCTCCGCTCCCCAAACCCTCAAGCTAATCAGTTACATCAAGCATCGAAAGGTCATCATTCTAGTTGATAGTGGAAGCACCCAAAATTTTATTCATTGTCACATTGCCCAAAAAACTAATTGCTACATCCATGTCGTCAATAATTTCCAACTCATGATTATCAATGGTGTCTCCATGAAATGTGGAGGGTGTGGTGAAAATGTGTGTCTCCAAATTGGTGACTACCACCTGAAATACCATATGTTTGCTATCAACATGGGCGGTTGTGACATTGTTTTGGGTCCAAACTGGATAAGGACTTTGGGTCCCATTCTCATGGATTTCAAGGAATTAACCATGCAATTTGACCAGGAGGGCCACCAATATAAGTTCCAAGGCATCACCGTCGGTTCACCTGAGATCATTAGTTCTCATCACATGGAAAAGTTGCTCAGAAAAGGTCATTCTGGTGTTATTTCCAAACTCCATGCCATACAAGCAATAGAGACACCCTCGGTGCCGCAAGACCTCCAAGCCATCCTTTCTAAACATCAAGTGGTATTTTCCACTCCCCAGGGACTCCCTCCTTCCCATGGTGTTCATGATCATTCCATTCCCATTGTACCTAGATGATCCAGATTTTATGAGAAGAATGAAATGAATACAAATTCTTAACAAAAAATAACAAAGATACAGTAAAACTGGTTTTCTATTCAATAATGAAATAAGCTGAAACTGTAAAATGCAGCGGAAACAAGCTTGTTGGAATGGTGGTGGCTTATCTCTGAGACGAGATGTGACAGATGCGCTCATTCGCAAGAAGATGATTACAATGAGGCTCTAAAGGCCTTTTACAATAAATAGGAATTTCGAAATCCCTAGACATCCAAAAACCTAACCCTAGGAGATGAATCGCCAAAAGTCATGTGGACCCCGTTTGGGTAAGTTAGTACATTAACTTCTCGGGGTCGTAACTTTTGCATGCGATCTCTGTTTTAGGCGTATTATAGCCCGTTGGAAAGGTATCATCGAGGAGATTCATTTTGGGCCTCAATAATTCCTTTGGAAATCATTGAGTTGGGACGATCCCGAAAAACCTTCATTTAGGCCCTTAAAATGCCCCCGGAAGTGAAAACTGCTAAAAATAGTAAATTGCCAAAACTGCCAGAAAATTGTTTTGAGCCAGTTGGAAAAGGTGGGTGGCCACCGATATCCATATGGTTCAATCCTCCCTCTTTAGGAAGAAATGGTCTCCATTGCATTGAGTTCCCCCATCAGATGAGGAAATTTCTGCTGAATTTGGCCCCGAGTGAGCCACTTGCCTTGGTGCAGGTGTTGCCCTGCTTTGACGACTCGATAAAGTTGGATCCTCTATTGTCAATTTCCCTTGATCTATGTGTCCACAATCTGATCGTTGAATTCCTTTTGGATACATTTGGGGTTGAGATTTGTTGGTGTCAGTTGTTCTGCTACGTATGAGGTGTCTAATAATGGTGGGAAATAAGGGCGAAGGAGATCCACGTTGAACATTGGGTGAACGCCAAGGAAAGGAGGAATATGTTGAGCTCAAAATAATTATCCCCCACGGCCTTGGTGATGGTGTACGGCCCATATCAGAGTGGGTGAAGCTTCTAATGGGGTCCTGTAAGGAGTTCTTTCTACAAGTGCAACCAAACTTTGTCTCCCACCTGAAACTTATGTGTCACCCGATGTTGATCATGGCGTTGTTTGTACTTATCATTGGACTTATGTAGGATATCCTGAACCTGTTGGAAGATGTGTTGGATCCGCTCAATGAACTGGGTGGCTTTGTCAGATTCATTTGGAACAGGAGATGAGTCGGTCGAGGTGACAACAAGGGGAAGTGCATCATCTATGGGACCCAATGGTTGGAATCCCAACCCCACCTGAAAGGGGCTGTGGTCGGTTGAGATATGCAGGGCTCGGTTGTAGATATGTTGGACATAGGGAAGGCTCTCATCACATGTGCAAGGGTGATTTGAATTATACATGCAAAGGATATGCACAACCATTCGATTTACGACCTCAGTTTGGCCCTCTGTCTTAGGGTGGAAGGTCGTGGATTTGGTTAGCTTGGTGTCTAGCAGTGACTAGAGGCTCAACCAGAATGTGATGAGAAATCGAATGTCCCTATCTGAGACAATGGTTTGTGGGAGTCCAAAATGCATCCAGACCTGTTCAAAGAAGAGCTTGGCAGTGGCCTCTGCTATGATGCTCTTCTTGCAGGAAACCAAAATCGCCATCTTAGAAAAGAGGTCAAAAACCACAAAAACAGAGTCATTTCCATGCTTGGTGGACAGGATGCCTGAAATGTAGTCCATTGAGATGGATTCCCATGGCCTGTCAGGAGTAGGAAGAGGGGTGTACATGCCTTGTTTCTTATTGGTTGGTTTGGAAATAGCACAGGCAGTGCAGGACCTAATATACTTGTTGACCTCCTGTCGGAGTTTCAGCCAGTAGAAATGTTTATGTAGCATCGCCACTATTTTTTCTACGTCAAAGTGTCCTGCCACCCAACTGTAGTGGGCTTCCTAGATCAGATTCTCTCGCTCGCTTGATGGAACACAGATATGGCCCAGACAACACAACAATCCATCCTGAAGATAGAAATTATCGACAACTATGTTTGCACCCAACATTTGGTAGGTGTTGGCAAAGTCTAAGTCTGTCTCATAGAGTTGGGGCCATCCACAGGTCTCATGGTTGTAAGATTCTAGCACCATGGTGAGTGCCACGACTGGTGGTCTATTGAGGCAAATAACGAAGCGATTGGTGCTTCATGTTTTATACTTGATGTTGAGGTGGAATTGTTGCAAGTATGTTGACCACTTTTGATGGCGGTCATTCTGCAATTTTCTTTGTGTCTGCATAAATTGCAATGGCTTATGATGAGTGTGGATGACTTTCTCCTTCCTAAGAATGTAATGTCTCCACTGGCAGCAGGCTTGCACAATGGAGTACATTTCTTTGTCATAAGTAAGTTACTTATGGACAGCATCGGATAGTGTTTCACTATCATAGGCCATGGGGTGGTCGTGCTGAGTGAGAACAACATCCGCAGCATAGTCTGAAGCATCTGTCTCGATCTCAAAGGGATGTTGCAGGTATGGTAGTGAAAGTACTGGGGATGAGCACAAACGCTGCTTCAAATCATCGAACGCTTGTTGTTGCGATCGGCCCCATGCAAATTTTTCCTTACCACCACACCAGGTGATTTGGCTGAGGGCCCATGCAATATGGGAGAATCCCAACACAAACCTATGGTATAAATTGGCAAGGCCCAAAAAGCTTCGAATCTCAATGAGTGTGGTTAGGGATGGCCAGTCACGGATGACTTGGATCTTGTTTGGATCCACATGTACACCATCTTGATCAATGATGTAGCCCAAGTAATGGACCCTATCCATGCCAAAGGAGCATTTTTCCAAGTTGGCATGTTGCTTTTGTTGTCCCAGGATGTGCAGAACCCACTGAATATGCTGCAAGTGTTCAGCCCAAATCTTGTTGTAAATGAGAATGTCATCCAGATACACCACTACAAAATTATTGGTGAATGGTCATAGGATATCGTTCATCATCCTCATGAAACTGGCTGGAGCATTTTTCAAACCAAAGGGCATGACCACCCATTCAAAAAGGCCTTCCTTTGACTTGAAGGCGGACTTCCATACATTTGTCTGTTCTATCGGGACCTGGTGGTATCCAGACTTCAGATCAATCTTACTGAAGTATTTATCCCCCATGAGTTGATCAAGGAAGTCGTCGATTCGGGGAATCGGGTACCAATTTATGACTGTGATTTTATTCAGAGCCTGGTAATCAATGTAGAGTCGCCAGGTTCCATCTTTCTTTTGTACTAGCACGATTAGGCTCCCGCAAGGTGATGAGTTGGGACAGATGTGCCCCTTGTGGAGCAGTTATTGGATTTGTCACTTGATCTCCTCATTCTCTAATGGAGAGCGATGATAGATTGGCCAATTGGACAGTGGTGCACTGGGGGTCAGATCGATGGGGTGCTTGACCTGGAAGTGCAGAGGTACCCTGGTAGGTGAGGACAAGATATATGAGTATTCTTCCATGACCTTATCTACTTGCTTCTACTATGTGGAGAGGTCAGTCGCAGAGACCCTGGATGTGGTTGTGATCTTTCGCTTATTCTGAGAGCGAATCATGAAGAAGGCAAACTTCCTCATCTGAGAGATGACCTTCCTGCATTGCTTAGTAGAGATCAAGGAAATAGCACTAGGTGGGACTTCCTTAGGTATCCTGTACAATTTCGTGTTCAAAGTAATAATAACACTACGAGGCCTAGAATCATATACAACATGACATTTCCATAAACAAGGTTGGCCCAAAAGAACATCACAAATTTCAAGAGGAGAAACATCAAACAATACCTCATCTTTGAAGGGGTTGATGCCGTATGAAAGTTGACACTGTTGGCTGACGCAGAGATCGCTTCCTTGGTGGAGCCATCCAATGGTGTAGGGTTGTGGGTGAGGCATTATGGGTAGGGCCAGCCACTTGATGACCTCTGCAGATATGAGGTTCTTCTTGTTACATCTATCAACGATGAAGTGTAGTGAGGTGTATTTTACCCACATTTATGAATGGAAGAGTCACTCTCCTTCTTTTGGCTCGTCTGGTTCACCAGGCTGGAGCATGGTGGTAGAAACAGTGGCATTGGGTTCCACGTCAATGATCCGTCTTCCCCTTTCTGGTTCTGGCTAAGAGTCAGAATCCACATCTGATTCAGAGTCTTTCACTTCGGCCACCAACGACTGATTTGAGCGACAATCAACAGTGTTATGCCAAGGGCTCTTATGGAAGTCGCACCACTTCTGGATATCTTTATTTGTCTTTCTAGTGTCCTTCTTTTCTTGCGGCTTGGACTGGTTGTCCTGATACTCTCCATATTTTCTCTGTCCTTTTTTCTGTGGGTTAAGGCCGCCCTTTCCTAGCTTTTGTTGTGAGGGGTTTCCAGGCCCAAATTATCGTGTGTTTTGTTTGAGCTTCTGCTCGATTTTGATGGCATATCAGTAGGCCACACCCAAGGATGAGATGTCTAGATATTCCATTTCGTTCTGGATGTATCTATGCAGAGCACCGTGATACTTGAGCACCAGATGTCACTCTGAATCTTTGATAACCATCCTTGTGCACGAGGTATGGAAGATATTTGTGAAATCTGGCACTGCTTGGTCTCTTTCTTGCCGCAGTGTGGTCCATTCGGTATATAAGTCATCATAACTTCTGACAGGGTAGTATTATTCCTTAATAGCATCCTTGAAGGAATCCTATATGGCTATGACTGTAAATAATGAGGGCTCCTCTGTTTTCTTTTTCTCACAAAATGTTTCCCACCAATCTTTGACATGGGGGACGGCTTTGAGGAGCGCAAAAGTAATTTTTTCTCTATTCGAGAAGTTATGGATAGAAAAATACCCTTCTAGTAGATTCAACCACTTGTATACAAAATCTGTGTCTATCTAACCTTCAAATATAGGAATATCGAAGTGTATTTGTACCTTGAAGGGGGTGGCGCCTCCGCTCGAAGAAGATGTGTCTCCTGTTGGTAGTCGTCGAAGGATTTGCACGAAACTATCCATCATCTCGTTTCTCTGTTGCGTGAGGGATTCCTCAATCAATAGTTTGAAAGGATCTCCTATCCCTTAATCTTTCTTTTCTCCTTCCATGAGAGGTCGTTTGGGCGTGCGAGTGCTTTTGTCCTCAAGAGAAACAAGCTCAAGACCCAACTCTTTGTACTCTGACCTCGTTGGGGACATGCATTAAGACGACAAGGAGAAGACTGCTCTGATACCACTGATCCAGATTTTATGAGAAGAACAAAATGAATACAGATTATTAACAAATTCTTAACACAAAATAACAGAGATACAGTAAAACTGGTTTTCTATTCAATAATGAAATAAGCTGAAACTGTAAAATGCAGCGGAAACAAGCTTGCTGGAATGGTGGCGACTTATCTCTGAGAAGAGATGTTACAGTTGAAATTAGAATATGATTACAATGAGGCTCTGAAGTCCTTTTACAATAAATAGGAATGAAAAACACCCTATACATCCAAAAACCTAACCCTAGGAGATGAATCGCCAAAAGTCGTGTGGGCCTCGTTTGGGTAAGTTAGTACATTAACTTCCTGGGGTCGTAACTTTTGCATATGATCTCTGTTTTAGGTGTATGATAGCTCGTTGGAAAGGTATCATCGAGGAGATTCATTTTGGGGCCTAAATTATGCCTTCAAATATCATTGATATGGGACTATCCCAAAAAACCTTCATTTAGGCCCTCAAAATGGTCCCATAAGTGAAAACTGCTAAAAATAGTAAATTGCCAGAAAATTGTTTTGAGCCAGTTGAAAAAGGTGGGTGGCCATCGATATCCATCTATATCACTGGAAGCCTTCCTCCTAATATTTGTTTGTATTGTCACCTCTTTTCCCAAAAAAATGAAATTGAGAAAATGGTCCAGGAACTCCTTAATGCATGCATTATCCTCCCTAGTACGAGCCCCTACTCTTCTCCTGTGGTCATGATCCTGAAGAAAGAAGGTTCTTTGCGAATGTTTCCTAACTTTTTTTCCCTCAACAAACTTACCATTAAATACAAATTTCCCATTCCTGTCATTGATGACCTCCTGGATGAATTGAGCGGTGCCCAATTCTTTACTAAACTTGATCTTTGTTTGGGATACCACCAGATATGTATGAAAGAGGAAGAAATTCCCAAGACTGCCTTTAGAACTCATGAGGGCCACTATGAGTTTTTGGTCATGCCTTTTGGCTTGTGTAATTCCCCCTCCACCTTCCAAATCCTCATGAATCATGTATTCTGTCCTTTTCTACGTCATTTTGTCTTAGTTTTCTTTGATGATATTCTCATCTATAGCAAAACCTGGACATACCATCTTTCTCATGTGAATCGAGTTCTCCATCTACTCTCTTAGCACCAAATTTTCCTGAAACTGTCTAAATGTTCTTTTGGTGCCTCAGAAGTAGAGTACTTGGGTCATCTGGTTAGCAAGGACGGTGTCAGGGTGGATCCTAAAAAGATTGAAGCTATGTAAGACTAGCCTCACCCAAAGACTCTCAAAAGCTTGAGTGGATTTCTGGGCTTAACAAGTTATTACCGCAAGTTTGTTAAGAATTATGGAAAGATCGCAGTGCCTCTCACTGCTCTCCCAAAAAATAACTCTTTCACTTGGACCCAACCACTGCTCGAGATTTTCAAACCTTGAATATGGCCATGTGCACCACTCCAGTCCTGGCCCTTCCTGATTTCATAAAGACCTTTGTCTTGGAATGTGATTCTTCAAGGAAAGGAATTGGTGTTGTCCTGATGCAAGAGGGTCAGTCTTTGGCCTTTACCAGCAAGCAACTATCTGAAATAAATCTGGGAAAATCAATCTATGAAAAGGAAATGTTGGCTATTATGCATGTCATTGATCTGTGGCACCCTTATCTATTGGGGCAGTGCTTCCAAATTAAGATAGACCATCAAAGCCTCAAGTATTTTTTGGAACAACACATTTCCTCCTCAAAGCAACAAAAATGGGTGACTAAGCTCTTTGGATATGATTATGAGATCATTTACAAGGAATGAAAATACAATGTGGTTGTGGATGCACTTTCCCGAAAATATGAAGACGAAGGATCCCTTTTTTCTCTTTCCTTCATTGTACCAGATTGGCTCCAAGTCGTTCGCCAAGAATGGCTACAAGATCCCAAAAGTTCGCATCTGATCCAACAATTGCATTCCAATTCTCCAGCCCCCAGGGTACTCTTAGCTCCATGATGAGCTTTGATACAAAGGTCATTTGTATTTAAGTAAACAATCAAAGATTAAATCCACGGTACTTTCTAAGCTTCATGCTACACCCCACAACGGGGCACTCAAGGTTCACCAAAACCTATGACAAGGTCAAACGTTCTTTTTTCTGGGATGGTATGAAACATAACATTCGTAATTTTATCTCTGAATGTGATGTGTGTCAACGCAACAAGGAAGAAACAATCAAATCTCTGGACAAACTACAACTGCTTCCGATTCCACCTGCTATTTGGAGGGATATCTCTATGTATTTTGTTATAGGCTTACCCAAATCAGGAAATAAATCAATCATCATGGTGGTTGTTGATCGCCTTTCCAAGTATGCTCATTTCTGTGCTCTTCAACACCCGTTTACAACATCTACGGTGGCTCAAATTTTCATGGATCAGGTCTTCAAGCTTCATGGCATGCCGCACTCTATTGTTTCTGATCGTGACCCAACTTTCACAAGTAATTTTTGGAAAGAACTATTCAAGTTACAAGGCACCCAATTGCATCTCAACACAAATTATCATCCCCAGACTGATGGTCAAATGGAAGTTATCAACAAGTGTTTTGAAACATATTTGAGGTGTTTTGCCTCGGAAACGCAAAATCAGTGGGCTCAATGGTTACCCCTAGCTGAATGGTGGTACAACACTTCATACCATATAGCTACACGCATGACTCCTTTTCAAGCGGTATATGGACAGAAGCCACCTTCAGTTCTCTCATACCTACCTGGTGTCTCGAAGGTCCAGGCGGTTGAGCAAACACTTACAGTTCGAGAGGCTATTCTTCGTACCCTCAAAGAGAATTTTTTCATGGCACATAATCGCATGAAGCAACAAGCAGATCAAGGTCGCTCTGAACATCAATTTGTAGAAGGGGATCAGATGTTTCTTCGACTACAACCTTACAAGCAAAATTCCCTTAAGGCCGAGCATTGTCAAAAGCTAGCACCCAAATTTTATGGTCCTTATACCATTCTCAAGTGTCTGGGACATGTGGCCTATCAGTTAGCCTTTCCCAGTCATTCGAAGCTACATCTTGTTTTTCATGTTTCATGCTTAAAGAAGGCGATTCGAACTAAGTGCCAAATTCAAACCAACCTTCCCGAGTTAGCCGAAGAAGGATCCATTTGGCTACAACCACAAGCATTTTTTGACCAGCATGAGCATCGCCTACGTCAAAGAACCATCAAGGAAGTGTTAGTACAGTGGAAAGATACAACTCCAACAGATGCCACTTGGGAACCAGCTACCATTCTGCTACAATTTCCACATCTCAAGCCTTGAGGACAAGGTTGTTTTTAAGGGGGAGGACATGGTAGGGTCCTAACCCGCACATAGGTAGAACAATATATTCGGATGTAATAAAGGTCAATATTAATAAGGCCTTGCAATAAAATAGAATAAGTCAAATGTAAGAAGGCCTAATAGAATCTTCCACTTCTAGAAGGATCTTCCTCTAGATGCTTCTTTTGATAGACATATTTAGTATAAATAGGAGTTGAAGGTATAAGAACCCTAGCTTGGAGATTATTGTAATAGAGCTCTGCTCGACTAGAGGTTTCCCCCTCGAAGAGGCCCGTGAACATTGCTATTTCTGTTGTTATTCTTATATCATTTCAATGTTATAGTGGTGATTGTTCTGGTTATATTGTTGTTATTCTGCCACTTCTAGAATTTTATTTTTGTTCTGCATACTTTTTATATCTGGTATATTACATATTCTTCCTCATAAATCATTTTAAAAACCCCATTTTTTCATATATGCATGCCCTAGTAGTTATACAAAACACATGCATATGCTAGTTTCTCTTTATCAGCCAGTGTATGCATTTATTTGGCTCAAAATAATATAATTTTGCTAAATTTCGGGCAAGGTTTACAGGTTTCACTGGTTCCTGTCCCCCTATTTCCTATGGATAACTACTCTAACAACTTATTTGGAGTATAAAAATAAACGAAGGGGTAGAGGAAATATCATCATTCCATGTAGCACCATTATGTTGGCCTTTTATTGCCAAGTCTGCAAGCCCCTATTCCTGATTATTTTAGATTCCCTCTTCAGATTTAGAAACCTATGTTTTCAGCCATCCTTGTCATTTTATCTTGTAAGTGAGAGACTCTTTATCTCTCTTGGAATTGTTGAGTGAGGAAATATAAGAGGATTGAGATAGTCTTATAGAGGCATGGGCGGAGGAATCTGGAAGTCTATTCTAGAGCAGTGTCGACAACAATTTCAGGTGAATTCTAAACATGTAACTCATTGTTCATATCAATAATAGACCTCTCTTTCTCATCCCTATCGATTTTTAATGGTTTGTTTTTGTAAATTTTATATGCATTTGATAATATGGAAAATAGCATGCTAATCGTTCTTGATGTTTGAAGTTATTATTTAGTTATGGATAACTACCTTCTATGCAGCCTAGTTCTTTTGTGAGAGAAGGTTGATATAAAAAGTCCTGGAGCGAGAGCTTTGTAGCATGGACTTGCAAATGGGATATACATCGAACTATGGAAATCGGGTAGGTGATCCTCCCTCTCGTAATTAGTTAGTTAGTTATTGCTACTTAACTTATGTTATTAGTTAAATTTTGTTATATCCTAGTCAGTTGCTTTGTTGTGGCTATAACCTAAAGCCATAGGAGTGCATTCTCTGCCAACTCTCTTATTTTCATGTTATGAATATGGATGGTGTGGATATTATTCTTGGATATCCTTGGATCGAATTTATTGGTACACTTAACATTAATCTTCAAAAGATGTTTATGAAGCTTTCGTACAAGAAAAAAAAAATCATGCTGCGATATATCTCTCTTACTAATCAAGAAGGGCTTAAGGGGCCACACGAAGAATTCCCTACATAGAAAATAATTTCAATACCTACTACCACATAAAATGAATAATTTGAAGTTGAATTAAAAGAAGAGCATATAGAAGCACATGATGGAAAGCCCCGGGAAGGGGGTAAAAATGAAGAAGGACCAATAGACTTGTATTTCTCAAAGGAACCATAGGTTGAAGAATCAATAGACTTGTATTTCGCAAAGGAACTATAGGTTGAAGAATCAATAGACTTTTATTTCTCAAAGGAACCATAGTTTGTAGAATCAAATAAATGGGAACCAATAGCTAAGGTTGTTTCATATCACCACCCACACCACCATGAGAGGCCAAGGTCATCAAGGAAAGGTTGTGATTGTCAACTTACTATGGACCAACATGGAACCAGAAAGGTACCTAATATGGAGGAACGTGGAGGGATAAAAGCAATGCATGGAGATATCAACATATCACAATGACAACTTGGAACAAAAGGAGAAACCAGAATCAAGATCAAGGTGGCAAGGCCGTAGTTGGACCCCATGTCCACATTTCACAATGGTGGAAGGATGCTCGTGTTTGGTACTAGTTAACTACATTAATTAGAATATTATATTATATGGTTTCCACCCATGTTTCGAGGATGAAACATGCAAAGTGGGATGTAATGTAATGTACTTAGGGAGGTTAATATGGGGTATTTAGAGAGGCATCCAAGGGGATAATGTATGTAATGTGGCCATAATCATGGAATAGGCCCACTATGTATATAGATAAAATAATATAATAACAACGGGTAGTTGGCATAGGCCCCTAGGAGTACTCATGAGAAAGTATAAATACACATGAGCATCAATGTATTGAGATATGTGGGTTGTTATTGTATTATATCAAGCATGTCTTGTGGAATGATTCCTTCCATAAGGAGTATTTGATGGTGTTACCCTACCTTAAGGGTTCTTCTCTATATCTTTGTGTTGTTGTTGTTGTTTTTATTTAATGTTAAGGGTATATTCTCAAGTTAAGGGTTTTATCTTCCATCTTTTATTCATCCAGGCTTACTACAAAATATACATTGGCGAGGACCCTATAGAAGGGCGCAGATTACTAAGGTCAAATATGCATGCTTGAATCCCTATGCAGCCTTAACACCTATGGAATGACCTTAATCTCTTGGGGAGGGAGAGTAAATGCACCATCATAGAACTTAATTTTTTCATTTATTTTCAAAAAGTTAAATTCCACAATTTCAAGTTTTAATAGATTCAATGCACGTTTAGATTTGTTGTTTATTGATTTTTAGGTCTAGAAATAATAAAGTTGAATATATCCAGGGTGACATAGACTTAATAATACTCTGCCAAAGAAAAATTGTGGTTGAGGTGTCGATGGGACTCAAGATATGCAGATGGGATGGAATGGGTGTCATAGGAACAACGGGAACTGTGGAGATAACATATCATAGAGTAGGGGGTGTGTCTACATAAGGAAGGTCTCTGCAAGACAAGAGTGGTTGAATCAAAAAAATATCCTTGAGGGGATTTTCATTGATAGGAGCATCAAGTCTTGATATCATTAAATGTGATGGTAGGTAGATGGTGCCAGATAAGGCTTTTAATTACCACACAAGGTGTGACCAAGACAATCACGTTGTGTTTATGGTTCAAAAGGCCATTGCAAAAGAAATGTATTATCCTACATTGATGATTGAATTTAGATAGGATTTGTAAGGGATTTAGGTTGGATATGTGGGATTGAGTATAAGATCGGATGGTCAATATGGTGCAAGCTTTAGATGGTGTATCTTGGAAAAATAAGTTAATGGAGTGCTTTTTTATTTGTGTTTTGGAAACAATTTTTATCATTGAAACACACAATATTTAAGCATTATAAGAATCTTAGAGCCAAGGATTATACCAAGTCAAAGTGAAAATATGAGAAAGGACTATCATTAGAGAGAATTGAATTTAAGAACTACATACAACAAGATCCAAATACAGGTAAGTAGGAGTAGTGGATGGTGGCATCTCACATTAACCGATATTATAGTATTAAGAGGATGCCACCATGAACCACTGGCATGGAGGGGGATAATTCATAACAAGGCCCAAAAGAAAAATAAACAAAGAGAGAAGGCTCCCATCTTGGAAATGTTGAACCCTATATGCCTAGAAGAGATATTGGACCCCCAAGTGCATGTACATAAGTAAGAACACCTAAAAGGTTATGTTTACTATGTGAAATTGGTGGACTATGATATCCACAATTACATGACCTTCCCTGAATTTGTAGCATATCAATAAATGGAATGGAGGGGGAACAAACTAGGATATAGAATCCATTGCAACCATTGATCAAGTACAAAATTTTGAGATTGCTACATGTCCCCTATTTTGAGAATTCTCTATTGGTACAAAAGTGTGTAAGGCTATTGTTATCAAGGGTGAATTTTGGAGGGATTTGGCCAAATTGGAAGATCATTATCAATGACTAGGTGATCCACGCCATTATAGGGTTGTCAATGGATGGATAGGGTTTTGCATACATGTTTGTGGTTCAATCCACAATGAAAAAAGATGGGGTAGTTGGATAGAAAGATGGAGGTGTTGCAAACAAATAGATTGACTTGTCCTTGAAATATGGCACGAAGAAAAAATATTAGGTTATGAAATGGCCTCTATCAACCATCTATTGGTTAGCATGGTAGTGAAATTATTATATATCATGGTGTTTTAAACCTGTAGGAAGGGGGAATGCTTCAAACAAAACATTCATGTTGTTAATGTTTGCACAAATAGAATCATGTTAAATTGTGTATGATACCTCACTAGTGAAGTAATTCAGAACATGTTAGATTCATTAGATAGAAACTAGGATATAACACCCCATTTTCCCTAGCTTGTAATTAATCATTAATTATGATTACCATGCTATGGCATGGGACCAATGTAAATATATTATTGTTTGAATTGCCAATAAGTGACTGTGGGGTTGAAGCCTTGAAGTATTGGCCATGATATCACTAGAGGAAAGAATTGGAAAACTATAAGAGAGGGTTCATTATGTCAAATGACCCCAAATTTCCTCTTGTTGGGAATGATAAACCCCCTCCGGATCCCAAGGAGAGGAATTAGTTAATGAAGGAAGGACTGGTGGTTGAATACTCAACCACCCCCATGAATGGAAGCATGGTATGACTGAAGTATGTCAGCCCGAAGTACCACAGGGTCTGGCAGACCAGGATGGCCTGAGTTTCATAGGATAAGATATACATAAAATAGAGACAAGGAGAAGACACATGGGAGAGGGAGGCCTGTGAGGCTCTATAGAGAGAAGGAGAGATACCAAACAAGACTGCATGCACAGAGAGGAACGCGCAACCTAGATATGAAGAAGAAAAGACAAAGGTTGTGAGCTTGATGTCGAGGAAGCATCTGATAAACCTCACAGGTTTTCTATGACAAAGAGATGATCTCTGAGAAATGACATAGATTTCCCTGGTGATATCATGGCTTGGCACGGGGGTGGACAGAGTGCTAAGAGTGAATTCCTTTGAGCCTGTGGTTGGGTGGAAAGGAAGACACCCGCATTCAGTCAGTTGGTTGTAGCCTATAATAGATAAGTACTTCTTATTCCCTGTGCACTTAAATTGGAAGGTATGATTTGAATGTCTATGTCTGTGACTAAGATTTGTAGTGTTTGATTCATAAGGAAAATGCTCCTTGTTTTCTGTAAACTGTTATACCTATATGATCTTGATTTATCTTACTTTAGCTACTAGAGAGTCGTGGGACATGAGTCCATAGGATATTCGGGGTAGGAGTAAATAAAACGCCTAAGTTTTGTCGATCCTTTGAATTCACCTTAGCGGGAATGTTAAATTCATCTCTATGGAGAAGGGAATTTTCCCTTCAAACTATCCACCCATCTGACCGAGGGATCATGCCCATGTACTTAACCCTTTTGCTGCCAAATATGGATTTATGATTATCCCCAAAGAATTCCCAAAGGAACCATGTGACCATGGTCTGGGAACCCTGCGCTAGTTCGAAAGGAGCTAGCACTTCGGGACCTGTGACTCCACAACCCTAAAAAATCATCGAAGACCGAAGTCACGAATTTATGAGTTCCATCGATATGAGGATTCAATATGGATCTCTCTTGGCCATTGGATCAAACGTAGGAAGGGAAGCGTTAAGCGCTTCGGCGAAGTTATACTTCGGGAGAATAGGAGTGGTCTAAACCCAAGGTGCAAAGGAACAGGGTTTCACTTATTGTACATGAAAGAGTGTATGACCTGATGATGGGGTTGTCTCTACCACCCCCTCCTCTCACCATAGGGGCATCAATAATCCATCTAGAACATAGCCTCTTTGTGTCTCTGTAAGAGAGAAGTGCCCACAACAAAACTTAAGAGAAAGTAGTGCTTCTTCAACAAAGTGGATTACTTAATTCATTGATGTTGCAACTACACAAAGCACCCTAGTATCAAAAAATTGAGGAGGACATGTCATCCCCTTCGAGGAACTTACGTATTCCTTAACCCCCATTGCAACTAAGAATGTAGCCCTGATGTGTCCAAGGTACCACAATAGTGACCCATGTACCCACATCATTGGAAGAGCTAGATTCTACCATGTTTAGTTTGGTGAGCATGAAATGGATAATATGTCATGCACCTAAGACACGTAAGATTTATCAACCTATCATAAGAGGAATCCCAACTAGATGTAAGCTATGTAAGAGTGAGGATTGAAGAGGTTCTATTTGAGACACCACTACCACCATGGCTAAAAAGGAAATCAGGTACTCCATGCTTGATGAGACTGATGACTATTAGTCAAGAAGGGTTGCAAGCAAAGAGGGTAAAGGAAATATTGATAACATGGGGCAGGTATTTTGGATGGGAAACGATCTTAGGGGATGATGAACAAGAGAATATAATTGATACAAATCTAGAGGTTCATCTAGAGTTGGGATTTGTAGAGGATTTCTTATGTTTTTATTTAGAGTTTGTTGTCCATAAATCACATCCAATAATGGAGACCCCTATGATGATGTTTGGCCCCTTGTCACAACCCCAACTAGGTGTAGTGTATAATCCATTAGTTTCAATGCACACAATTGGTTATGGGTTTGAATGTAGAGTTAAAATGATGCATAAGGATTCCATAGTAGGGTATTCATGTAG
Organism: Picea engelmannii; assembly: GCA_009831015.1. Classification (NCBI taxonomy): domain Eukaryota; kingdom Viridiplantae; phylum Streptophyta; class Pinopsida; order Pinales; family Pinaceae; genus Picea; species Picea engelmannii. The sequence continues at coordinate 140,659 of ML796215.1, forward strand.
ATGAAATGGTAGAGCATACTAATTCAATATTCCACAAGTATCCCTTACAACCATAGAAGTCAGAGAAGGAGGCAAGGTTAAAAAAACAACATATAATTGACATGCGAAATATGGACCCACCATTGCTTGGTAAGATCATTATTTAATCTACTATTGAGATGATGGACATGGCTAAGGGGAAAAGGGATACATAAGGGACTTGTACTTTGAAAACTTGTAGTTCAAAGAATAGGAAGAGTAATGGGAACAATAAAGAAAGGCATTGGGAAATAAATTTGAATAGGCTGTGGAGAACAAAAGCCACTAGAAAACAAAATTCAAAGAATCCATTGTAGAGTTGAAAATCAAGTGGATGAAAACATTGTATCTCTAGAGAGACTGAAGAATAAAGTTGAGGATGTGTGGAAGTTCAAAGTCAAAGTTCATGAGGTCACATCAAAGGAAGGAGAAGATCTCTCTGCATGTTTTGAGGAGGCACACCCATACTTACCCCAAGAAAAGAAGGCCCAATAAGAGAGCATAGAAATTATGAAGGTGAGAGAAACCTTGTGGATGATTGTGGAAAATAGGAAAGGTTTATTAGAGTTTGTTAAATATGTATAAGCAAGGAAAGATCAAGAAAAGAAAGAAGAGATTATAAAACAAGAAGCCACAAAGGCAAAGGCTCATAGTAAAAGAAGGGCTTTGATCATCGATCCTGTGATCACTAAAGCATAGGGGCATATGTAGAAACTAGAGCACCTAACGATGAAATTCCAAAGTATGTGGATAAAGTTCCATAAGCATGAGGATATTCTGGCAATTTCAGAGTAGATAATACATCATTAGATGAAGCAACTACAAGAAGAATATGAAGAAGAGTACATTGAGGCGATTGATTTAGACACCTTATATGACAAGATGAAATAAACCCGATGCATATTGATCAAGTAAGATGCTTTCAAGGACAAGAATAAAATTTAAAGAACTCGGCACAAGAACCCATAAGAAAATCCCAATCTTAGTTCATGGTGACCAAAAAGATGAAACCAACTACTGAGACTGATTTGGGGACATTGATGCAGTCAATACCCATTATAGAAGAATTGTTAGAATCATTAGCAAACAAGTATGCCCAAAAAATCTAGGACACTATCTAGAGGTGGACTGCTATTTTTGAGGAGTTCATGAAATTGAAGCATGTGATAGTTAGATAACTTTTGGAATTGGAGCCTCTTATTTAGAAATTAAACACATAACCCAACTTGAGGATGAGTTGTAAGGTGTGTTCAAGGATTTTTTGTGGCCTAGTTTTGATTGAGAGTTGGCATAGAGAAAAGCTTAGTAGAAGATGAATCCATAGGATCCAGTAGACCACAGAAGCATGAGGGAAAAATTATGTAGAATCCCGAGCACACAGATGATAAGGAGTTGTCTTATGCATCCTTTGTGCCCAAATCTCCTTATCCTCTATGTGAGTATCTAAATATGCAAACTCTTTTATAATATTTTGTATGAGTGGGTTACAACCGTAACTTTCCTAGCATGGTATAGAATCCTCTGTAACACTCCAATTGCCTATATATATGAGAAATGTAATGATGTAATGAAGTATTTTTGAGAGATTAAAGATTATTGTCATTTTTTTTTTAAGAATTGAGATTCACACTTTGTCATGAGTTCTCTGTTAGAGTTATGTTGTATTACTTATTCTACTAATGCAATGGAGACTTGTTTAGCTTATGTGTTTGTGTTCATGTTATATTTGGATTATTTGTATGTGTTTGTGATTGATATGAATGTTGTTAACTCTATTATTTTAACTTAATGTGATTAAAAGACAAGGAAAATAATATCATAATCCCCATTAAATATTTAACTCTTTTCATCTTAATCATATGGAAACTACCCTACATGCCTTGGGTGAGACCTCCTTACTACTAGAAGGTTAAATATGCTAGTGCACTAGACTACATCGGGCCTTTGTTAGACACCTTTTGAAGACCCCTAGTTTGTCATAGATCCAATAGAAAACAATCCAGTATTTTTAGTTATTCACATTACTCTATTTTATTTATGTATACATTGGTAATATCTAACTTATTGATTGAGTGTTTTTTGTCAACCCTTACACAAAAAACATACACAACATACTATGATGTGTGTATGAATTGAACTATAGTATGTGATCATGCTAAGACATATTCTATGATAAATTATTCTCTAGCATGATTCAATGAAGGATTTACTTGACTGTTTTCTTTTTCATAGATCAAAGCTCATTTCTTAGTACTTGTCGGTCCTGAACAATTATTCTACCAATGAAGGATACTTCTCTTGTATTTTCTCTAAGGTGTAAAACTTGTCAACTTAGGGAAATTGTCATTTTATACCAATATTATGAAGTTTTAGGGTTCATTTTCTAGTAGCATGTTCCTTGCACTCTATAATTGTCTCTTCTCTTAGCTCTATGATAGATTTTGCAACCAAATCTCCAAGAATAGGTGTGGAAAATTATTCTTCATAATTATCCAATATTTATGGCTTATAGACATTTAGGTGATTACACTTGGATATGTTCATGTAATATGTTAAGTTCAAATTGACCACATTCTCTCCAGTCTTCTCAATGATATTATGAGGGTCATACTTGAACAACTTGATCCTCTTATATTTCTCACTAAAGTGCTCCTTTTAAAGATAAACTATAATGTCTCCTATACAGAAATAAGGATATGTATAGAGTTGATTATTTATGGCCTTGTGATTTTATTGTATCTCATGAAAAGCTTCTTGAAATTGATCTTGAATCTTATAGATGTGGATTATAAGCCTTATTACCTACCTATGTGCATTGACTTATTTCCCTATGGCCAAAAATGACTAATATACCATTCAATAAAAATCCAAGACATGATTCAAAAGGTGAAGTGTGTGTCACATTATGCAGTGTGTGATTGTAGTTGTGCCACACATGTGGTATGTTGTAATCCCATGTCTTTGAATTATTATGATTAAAATTATGCAAAAAATGAACTATGGTGTGATTTACTACGCTTTTTCGACCATCTATCTATGGATGGAATGAAATACTCCTCTTTAGCTTATTTTCCATCAATCCCCACAATGTTTGCCAAAAGTAGCTAAGAAATATACCATTATATTCAGATATGATTGATGATGGTAACAAAAAATGCACACATACCTTCTCAAATAACAATGGTATTGTTTGTTATCCAAAAACTATTTTCATGCATGGTATCATCACATAATCTTCTTGAAGTGTTCCATAACTACCATAAGATAGTCATTTCCACCATTGGTTATTAGTAGGCCTCTAAGGAAATCCATTTGGCCTCCAAGGTTTTATTGGAATGTATAAACACATGCATACACACAACATCCAATTTGGTGGCTTGTCTATTCAATAGAAAGAACAACGTTTGACAAATTTTGTTATTGTATGCACCATCTTAAGACAATAAAAATACCTGTGAAAATTGGTAGTCATCTTCTCCTCTCTTAAGTCGCATGATATTTTGGAATGGTGTATGTTGCATAATAATTGTAATTAGTGATCTCCTTGAAGAACATAAATGAAATATAATTTGCATAGAATTTTATTCTTCAACATAGAATCTCATAACTTGTCATTTGGAAAGGTCATCACAAAGTTTTGTAAGACTTCGTATATGCACACAAGTTTGGATAATGTGCATAAGAATCTCTAAAATTATTAAGACCAAACTACTAAAAATGTTGCAAAAACTATCAATTTCACTATTGGTGGTATTGAAAGAAATTTTGCTACCTTGTTTGTGCTTCACTTATGATACTTAATCACAATATTAAACTACTATAAATATGTGATTCGCTTCATGTGGTGTGCAAGAGAATTATTACTCTTTGTCTAGGAAAATGAGAGAGGCTTGTGATCAATATGAATGACAATCTCTTTTATGAGAAAATAATGCCTTCGATGCTTCACTACTTGAACCATCATGTACATCTCTCTTTCATATAATGAATAATTCCACATTCTGAATGAAAACATCTTGGAGCAACATGTGAGGGTTGTTGGTGCTACATCAAAATCCATGGCATTTCCAAAGGTTTCCACTTCAATCTAGAAGGTTTGATAATCTTTAGGTAAGACACAAATCATAGAAATCATAACTCTATGTTGAATATATTCATATGCTACATATTGCATAATACCCCCGTTGAAATTGACTAGGTTACAATTTAGTGCATTTATTGGGTTCACATGGGAAAACTGCACAATGAATTTTATGAGATGATTGGCCATTCCCATGGATCTTTCTAGGTCATGAATGTTCTTCAATAGTGGCCAATTGACAATGGATGGAATCTTTACTAGATCAATATTTAATCCATTCTAATTCACACAAAATCCAAGATAAAAAAGTTTTGTCTATCCAAATGTACACTTCTTTATATTGACTTGTAACCTATCTCTACACAATGCTAAAAATACTTGGTCCAAGTGTTGCCTCCAGGCCTCCTAGGATTTAATGAAAGCTACCATATAATTAAGGTACACATTCACAAAAGAGTAAAAATATGGTATAAGAACTTTATTCAACATTCTCATGAACGTTGTAGGGGCATTAGTAAGACCGAATGGAATCAACAACTCTTCAAATAGTCCTTGGCGCATATTAAACATTCTCTTCCTTGTATTGTCTAACTTGATATGAATTTGTTGGTAACCAAACTTCAAATTTATCTTACTGAAATACTTAACTCCCATAAGTTGATATATCCACTAGCAAATTCGGGTCATTTTGTGACAACTATTTCGACACTCTTGCGACGTTATGTCGTGGATATTGCGACGAATATTGAGTCTCCCAAATGTTGTTTAATGTGATGTGGAATGTTCAATGAACCTGGATTAATGTCGCAAGAGCGATGATACTAGGGAAGTTGTCAAACATCGTTGAAAGAGCAACAAAGTAGGGAAATCATCGCAAATGAGACAAATTAGGGAAACTGTCACAAATGAGACAATGTAGAGCTATCGTCGCAAGTGTGACAATAAAGAAAGATTATCACACACCCATCAATATAGGAAAAGGAAAAAATTTGCGACGAATCAACTTTCGAAGCAGTCGTTGCACGAGCGACGAAAACAGGGTATATTGCGACAAAATTGCTATACAATTTTTGTGATTTGTATGGAAAGTTCATCGCAAGATTTGTACAGGTCATCGCAATTGCGACGAAAACAGGGTGTATTGCCACGAAATTTCTATGCAATTTTTGTGATTTGTATAGCAAGTGCATCGCAAGATTTGTAAGGTTCATCGCAAGTGCGACGAAAATAGGGTATATTGCGACGAAATTGCTATACAATTTTCGTGATTTGTATGGCAAGTTCGTCGCAAGATTTGTAAGGGCCGTCGCAAGTGCGATGAAAAAAGGGTATATTTCTATGCAATTTTTCATGATTTGTATAACAAGTGTCGCAAGATTTCTATGGTGTGTCGAAATTGCGATGACAACAATTTATTTTATTTATTTTTTTTTAAATTGAGCAAAAAAAAAAAAAATTGATTTTTTAGCCAATTATAGAAGGTGCTATGATTACACACTAAAGAGGTCATCCAAGTGAATTTGTTGCATAACTCCAAACCATATGCATATATTCAATTTGGTAGGGGCCCCTTTCCTTTTTCTTATAAAATAAAAATAAGAGGGTTGTTGTGGCCACAATAGTTGGTTGGTTGGTTGAGTCAGTTGACTGACCCGACTGTCCAAACTAACTATCTTCTAGATATGGAAGACTAAGAAAATAGATAGTGAATTCGCCCACTATCACCTTATTTCCCTTGCCTCTACATTTATAGTCCATGGTTTCTAACATAAGGAGGGTTTTCCTAGGGGGGCTAATACTAAGTCCTATCATTGCATTTCTAGACAGGTGAGGACAAGGACTTTGTTTGACTTGGGTTGAATTCTCTAAATTGATGCTTCAAGAAAATTAAGAGAAGAAAATGCTCAATGAATGCTTGGAAGGAAAACACTTACTTTATTCAACACAACACACCAATGCACCATTACTCATAATTAGTGATCAAGAAATATACAATGTTCAAGGTGAAACTTTCTAAGTAAAAAGTATATATTCATTCACAAGATAGTCGTCATTTAGAAAATTTCATATGTGCAAGAAGTGAAGCATGAACAAGTACTTATGAAACATTTAAGCATGAAATTGGGTCGTTATGATAGCAATGAAATAGAGCATCATTGGAACAAGTTCATAACCAATATAATTTTGCATCCATTCAATAAGTATATGTCATGAAACAGATGAAGTGTCACTATTGTAAAGAGAGAATAAGGCAATGAGATCAATGTAATAACTTTAGAATAAATACAATGCTAACTGATTAGCAAATTTCATTATTATATGTCAAGGCACAAAAATTATATCATTAACCAAGCTTATCATTCATTCATCAACACTCAAAAATTAAATTGTTTCTCATCATACAATATAGATCAATTCTTTGGAACCATGATTGTAGCATGAATTGACCCTCTCAACTAGCCAACAATATACATGTTGCACTGTTTGGGTAGATTTTTTGGGGTGGTTAGGGTAGGAATGTATCGTGGTCAACCAACCAAGCCAAAAGACATGCAAACACCACAACAAAATATGGCTAACAAACCTTCATACAATAGTGAAAGGAGGCAACGATTGGACTAATTACAAGGTCCTTTGGAATTCCTTAACATATTTTGGCTTCTTTGGAATGTGCAAAACAAGGTGTCATAAAAACATTGCAAGACATCACACTTTAATCACCATTGAAAGTGGAATACTTTTGAAGTTTTATGACAGTCCTAGATAGAGTTTTGGATAACACATAGGAGGTAATGTCAAGGCTTGAAAATAGGTAATTTATCTCTCTTAAAAGTCGTTTGGACACCTATGGAAATGAATATAATGAAATCCTCGAAACATTGGAAAAAGAGGAGGGTTACAAATAGCCCCGCACAACAATAAATCTTTGCAGAAAAAGGAATACTAGAAAAATCCCAAAACAACAATAAAGAACATGCATTGATTTCACTTTGAATGAGGTTGTTGGACCTTCTAATACATACAATGATAGTTTATAATAACCTAGAACAACACTCCTTCAAAATGTTGCAATAAAAGTTATTTTCAACCCTAGTTATGTTGTATTGATTTCAACCATTCCAAGCAAAGTATGCATTAGGGCATCCATAAAAGTGATCAATTTCTACTTAAATTAAAATTTATTTTCAAACCCTCTTGTGATCAACATATAGATGTTTCTTTGATAACTAGTTAGCATGATTTGAACTAATATAATTCAATGAGGCTCAATGCAATCTAGATTGAGGATAACACATTATGAAAACCTTTCCTAGTACTATCAAGGTGAACTGAAAGGTTGGCCAAGCAAAAGGATAGAGCCATCAGACATCCTACCTTAATGCATGAACAATAACTTCAATGATCAAAGGGGTAAGGTTAGATAACTTACCTTGAGAACCCTCCCAAGTGGAGCATTTCACCCTTAATTCTTTGGCCTTCTAGCAGCCTTTTTATTCCAAAAAATCCTTTAAAAGTGCTTATATAAACCTTGAAAATGACTAAACATTAACAAAGAAAAGAAATAGATTCTCAAACAAATATTAAGCCAAGTTTCTCATTAATATCCAATGGTTTTAAATGAGGGAGGACTCTTCCTTTTATAGGTGAAGATCCTCCTCAAATACAATACAACACAATGTGTTAGCTCAATACTATGTGGTCAAAACCATTAACCCAGTCAAAACCATGGGAAAATACAACAAATCATCTAACAAATCCCTCAAAAACCTCCAAGAGCCAAATGACCCTAAAGAATGGTCCAAATATAATAATAAATGCCACAGGTGTGGGCTAGAGGGAGAGAATAAATTAGGTGCACTCCTCAATAAAGGTTAAATTTTCCCATGAGAGGGTGAATGATTGAGTCAACATTGTCAAAATACTCCCAAAGATCCTCCAACCAACTCCCTCAAATGATGGAAAGGTCCAAGTCTAGAATAACGAACTCAAGAAGATGACATTACCTCTCACATGTGTGAGCCATCCAAGTAAAAATGTCAAGATAATTGGCATGTGTGGCCTCCTCTAGGTGGGTGCTTCTCAAATAGATAAAAATAAATCATGCCACATCATCACAAGGTCCAAATAACAACCTATAACCACCTCCATAATTTGTAACCAACTCCTCCTATGCATTAATAACTCCCATGTGTGGTCCAAGGAGAGATAAATAATGCACAAGTGTGAATGAAATGTCCAATTGATAAAGGAGAATGAATTTGAGTGTTCCATGTGGCATGTTTGGTGACATGGAATCCCTCTCATGGATCGATGCACTATCGTGGATTGCAATGCGGTGACATGAATCCCAAGGAAAATGGTATGGATCCTAATGTATGTAGATATGATCATATATGAGTACATGGATCCCAATGTAGCATCATGGATCCCAATGCAATGTCATGGATCTTGAGGCATAATACATGTATCCTAATGCACAATACCCAC
>ML796215.1:158814-169880 GCA_009831015.1 Picea engelmannii
TATGTTTTCAGCCTTGGTTCAGGACCTGTCACTTGGGCCTGTAAGAAACAACAGGCTATTGCACTTTCTTCAGCAGAAGCAGAGTACCGAGCAGTGGTAAATGCAAGTCAGGAAGCCCTGTGGCTTCGACGGATCCTTTTAGAGTTTGGATTTCAGCACCAGCATCCGACCAGCCTTTGGTGTGACAATCAAAGTGCCATCAAGCTCGCCAAAGACCCAGTTCAACATTAGCGTAGCAAACACATCGATATACACATGCACTTCATCAGAAAGCTCATTTATGATCAAGTTATTGAAGTGCTCTTTTGCCCTACAGAAGATCAAGTTGCAGACATTTTCACAAAGTCTCTTACAGAAGTGAAGTTTTCCAAACTTCGATCTATGTTAGGAGTTCATGAAGTTGTCATTAAAGGGGGATAGGCTCTAATTCCTCCTTCCTTCTCCTATTTTGTCATTATTGTAAATCCTTCAATCCTATCCCAAGTTGTTCTTAAGGGGGGATGTTAGGATATTTAGACACTTAGGAGTTAGCTAAGATCTACTTGGTCTAATATGTCGTTAGGTAAAAGTGTGTTTCTTTAGTATGCATTTGTATTTAGGAAATCCGATGATCATGATATGTTCCCGACAGAGTGATCCGACGGCTCATACTCTCCTCGATCTTAACGGCCATTGATCTGTGTCTTAGCACCCGATTGGTCCATGATCTCTATTTAAAACTCTCTTGTAAAATCTCTCTATAATATTTTTCTTTGCATTAATAAACTGCTCCAAGTGGTTGCGTTGGTTAGGGTCGTGGATGTTTCCCCGTAGGGGTTTTACCACGTGAAAACATCAGTGTGTTGATCTTTGATCTGGTTATGTGAGTGGTTACTGAAGGTGTTCATCCTCTGTTGGAATACCTGTGTTGTCGAACAATCTCATGGAGCTCAAAAATGCTGCTTCGTTAGGCTTTTATGCCCGGAAGAGGAATTGCCAAGAGTCCCCGAAATGGTTTGGGATGCGACTTGCAACTGGGCATAAAATGAAAACTGAGACTCAGATTGAGGAACCATCGACTCCGATGGATTCCTAGGATAGGATTTTAGCTAGAGCACCCTCACTCTCAGGCTCCATGCCTCTAAAGTTGATTTACTCATCGATTTCGAGAACTAGTGTTTTACTCAGTTTCAAGCAAACCAACATTTGGATTAAGGGGTCCAATTTATGAAACCGTGGCTCGGGAGCAGATGGAAAATATAGTCACCTATTCCATGCCTAAAAAATCTTGCAGCATCTCATGGAACTCAAAAATGTTGCTCCGTTAGGTTTTTATGCCCTCGGTAGCAATTGGCCAATAGTCCCCGAAATGGTTTGGGATGCGACTTGCAACTATGCATATAAAAAATATCGAGATTTGGATTGAGTAACCATTGACTTTGATGGATTCCTGGGATAGGATTTCATCTAGATCACCCCTCACTCAAGGGTGCCATGCCTGAGAAGTTGCTTTAATCATTGATTTCGAGAACTAGTGTTTTTCTTAGTTTGAAGCAATGCAGCATTTGGATTAAGGGGTCAATTTACGAAACCATGCCTCGGGAGTGGATGGATTATTTGGTCACCTATTCCATGCCTAAACAATCTTGCAGCATCTCATGAAACTCAAAAAAAATTCTCCGTTAGTCTTTCATGCCCTAAGTGGGAATTGTCCAAGAGTCCCCGAAACAGTTTGGGATGCGAGTTGCAACTGGGCATAAAACAAAAACCAAGAGTTTGATTGAGAAACCGTCATCTTTGTTGGATTCCTACCATAGGATTTTAGCTAGAGCACCCCTCACTCCCGGTTCCAACCCCTCGGAAGTTGTTTTTTTCATCAATTTCGATAACTACTGCTTTTCTCAATAAGAAGCAATGCAACATTTGGATTTAGGGGTCCAATTTACGAAACCATGCCTCGGAAGCAGATGGACAATGTGGTCACCTAGTCCATGCCTAAACAAGCATGAAAAATCTCATGGAGCTCAAAAATTCTGCTCTATTAGACTTTTATGCCCAGAGGAGGAATCGCCAAGAGTCCCCGAAATGGTTTGGGATGCTACTTGCAACTGGGCATAAAACAAAAATCGAGACTCGGATTGAGGAACCGTTGACTCTGATGGATTCCTGGGATAGGATTTCAGCTAGAGCACCCCTCACTCCTGGGTGCCATGCCTCGAAAGTTGCTTTACTCATTGATTTCAAGAACTAGTGTTTTGTTCAGTTTCAAGCAAATCAACATTTGAATTAAGGGGTCCAATTTATGAAACCGTGCCTCAGGAGAGGATGGAAAATATAGTCACCTAGTCCATGCCTAAATAATCTTGCATCATCTCACGGAACTCAAAAATGCTTCTCTGTTAGGTTTTTATGCCCTCGGGAGCAATTAGCCAAGAGTCCTCGAAATGGTTTGGGATGCGACTTGCAACTGGGCATATAACAAATATCGAGACTCGGATTGAGGAATTGTTGACTCTGATGGATTCCTAGGATAGGAATTCATCTAGAGAAACCCTCACTCACAGGTGCCATGCCTCGGAAGGTTCTTTAATCATTGATTTCGAGAACTGGTGTTTTAAATAGTTTGAAGCAATGCAACATTTGGATTAAGGGGCCAATTTACGAAACCATGCCTTGGGAGAGAATGGATAATTTTTTCACTTAGTCCATGCCTAAACAAGCTTGAGACATCTCACGGAACTCAAAAATGTTGCTTTGTTAGTCTTGTATGCCCTGAGGAGGAATTGTCAAGAGTCCCTGAAATGGTTTGGCATGCGACTTGCAACTAGGCATAAAATGAAAACCGAGACTCGGATTGAGGAACCATTGGCTCCGATGGATTCTTGGCATAGGATTTCAGCTAGAGAACCCCTCACTCTCGGGTGCCATGCCTTAGAAGTTTCTTTACTCATTGATTTCGAGAATGAGTGTTTTGCTCAGTTTGAAGCAAACCAACATTTGGATTAAGGGGTCCAATTTATGAAACCATGCCTCAAAAGCGGATATAAAATATAGTCACCTAGTCCACGCCTAAAAAATCTTGCAGCATCTCACGGAACTCAAAAATGTTGCTCCATTAGGTTTTTATGCCCTCGAGAGAAATTGACCAAGAATCCCCGAAACGGTTTGGGATGTGACTTGCAACTGGGCATATAACAAATATCGAGACTTAGATTCAGGAACCGTTCACTCCAATGGTTTCTTGGGATATGATTTCATCTAGAGCACCCCTCACTCACGGGTGCCATGCCTCAGAAGTTGCTTTAATCATTGATTTTGAGAACTAGCGTTTTGCTCAGTTTGAAGCAATGCAACATTTGGATTAAGGGGCCAATTTACGAAACCATGCCTTGGGAGCATATGGATTATTTGGTCACCTAGTCCATGCCTAAACAAGCTTGCAACATCTCACGGAACTCAAAAATGTTTCACCGTTAGTCTTTTATGCCCTGAGAGGGAATTGGCCAAGGGTCCCCAAAATGGTTTGGGATGCGACTTGCAACTGGTCATAAAACAAAAAATGAGACTAATATTGAGGAGTCGTCATCTCTGTTGGATTCCTGCCATATAATTTTAGCTAGAGCATCCCTCACTCCCGGTTCCAACCCCTCGAAAGTTGTTTTTTTCATCGATTTTGATAACTAGTGCTTTCCTCAGTAAGAAGTAATGCAACATTTGGATTTAGGGGTCCAATTTATGAAACCATGCCTCGGGAGAGGATGGACAATGTGGTCACCTAGTCCATGCCTAGACAAGCATGAAAAATCCCATGGAGCTCAAAAATGTTATTTCGTTGGGATTTTATGCCCGGAGGAGGAATTTCCAAGAGTCCCCATAATGGTTTGGGATGCAACTTGAAACTGGGCATAAAACGAAAATTGAGACTCAGATTGATGAATCGTTGACTCTAATGGATTCCTACGATAAGATTTCAGCTAGAGCACCCCTCACTCCTGGGTTCCATGCCTCGAAAGTTGCTTTACTCATTGATTTCGAGAACTAGTGTTTTGCTCAATTTCAAGAAAACCAATATTTGGATTAAGGGGTCCAATTTATGAAACTGTGCCTCGAGAGAGGATGGAAAATATAGTCACCTAGTCCATGCCTAAAAAATCTTCCAGCATCTCACGAAACTCAAAAATATTGCTCCGTTATGTTTTTATGCCCTCAGGAGTAATTGGCCAAGAGTCCCCGAAATGGTTTGGGATGCGACTTGCAACTGGGCATATAACGAATATCGAGACTCAGATTGATGAACCGTCGAATCTGATGGATTCCTAGGATAGGATTTCCTATAGATCACCCCTCACTCATGGGTTCCATGCCTCAGAAGTTGCTTTAATAATTGATTTCGAGAACTAATGTTTTGCTCAGTTTGAAGCATTGCAGCATTTGGATTAAGGGGCCAATTTACGAAACCATGCCTCAGGAGAGGATGGATAATTTGGTCACCTATTCCATGCCTAAAAAATCTTGCAACATCTCATGGAACTCAAAAATGTTTCTATGTTAGTCTTTTATTCCCTAAGCGGGAATTGGCCAAGATTCCCCGAAATGGTTTGGGATGCAACTTGCAACTGGGAATAAAATGAAAATCGAGACTCAGATTGAGGAACCGTCATCTCTGTTGGATTCCTGGCATTGAATTTTATCTAGAGCACCCATCACTCCCGGTTCCAACCCCTCGGAATTTGTTTTTTTCATCGATTTCGATAACTAGTGCTTTTCTCAGTAAGAAGCAATGCAACATTTGGATTTAGGGGTCCAATTTACGAAACCATTCCTCTGGAGAAGATGGACAATGTGGTCACCTAGTCCATGCCTAAACAAGCATGCAGAATCTCATGGAGCTCAAAAATGTTGCTCTTTTAGGATTTTATGCCCGGAGGAGGAATTGCCAAGAGTCCCCGAAATGGTTTGGGATGCGACTTGCAACTGGGCATAAAATAAAAACCAAGACTCGGATTGAGGAACCGTCAACTCCGATGGATTCTTGGGATAGGATTTCAGCTAGAGAACCCCTCACTCCCGGGCTCCATGCCTCGGAAGTTTCTTTACTCATTGATTTCAAGAACTAGTGTTTTGCTCAGTTTAAAGAAAATCAACGTTTGGATTAAGGGGTCCAATTTATGAAACACTGCCTCGGGAGCAGATGGAAAATACAGTCACCTAGTCCACAGAACTCAAAAATGTTGCTCCATTAGTCTTTTATGCCCTGAGAAAGAATTGGACAAGAGTCCCCGAAATGGTTTGGGATGTGACTTGCAACTGGGCATAAAATGAAAACCAAGACTCGGATTGAAGAACCATCGTCTCTGTTGGATTTCTGGCATAGGATTTTAGCTAGAGCACCCCTCACTCCTTGTTCCAACCCCTCTGAAGTTGTTTTTTTATCGATTTTGATAACTAGTTCTTTGCTTAGTAAGAAGCAATGCAACATTTGCATTTAGGGGTCCAATTTACGAAACCATGCCTCGGGAGCGGATGGACAATGTGGTCACCTATTCCATGCCTAAACAAGCATGCAGAATCTCATGGAGCTCAAAAATACTACTCCGTTAGGATTTTATGCCCGGAGGAGGAATTGCCAAGAGTCCCCGAAATGGTTTGGGATGCGACCTGCAATTGGGCATAAAATGAAAACTGAGACTTGGATTGAGGAACCGTCGACCCCGATGGATTCCTAGGATAGGAGTTCTTCTAGAACACCCCTCACTCTCGGTTCCAACCCCTCGGAAGTAGTTTTTTTCATTGATTTCGATAACTAGTGCTTTGCTCAGTATGAAGCAATGCAACATTTGGATTTAGGGGCCAATTTATGAAACCATGCCTCAGGAGTGGATGGATAATTTGTTCACCTATTCCATGCCTAAACAAGCTTTCATCATCTCACGGAACTCAAAAATGTTGCTCCATTAGTCTTTTATGCCCTGAGCGGGGATTGAGGAACCGTCGTCTTTGTTGGATTCCTGGCATAGGATTTATGGAACCGCCGTCTTTGTTGGATTGTTGGCATAAGATTTTAGTTTCCCTAAATGTTAGTTTTGAGGCTACATGTATTATTGTCCAAGAGGTTGGGAGAAAGAAGAGGAACCTCACTTATTTTCGAGAAAAGGGACACAACACTCCCTATTGTAGGGGAAGGCTAGTATAAGAAGTGGAATTTACCAGATAGAGGGGGGATAAAATTAGACTTTGACCACTTCCAGAATGGGATCATCCCTTTTAATAAGGACAAGGACTAAAATATATTCAAGGGAATTTTATATATTTCCATCAAGGACATGGACAATTTTGATGTGTACAATTTTGCATGGAGGCATTTCTCCCGAACCTCTTCATGAAATATTGTGAATCTATGGTGCATGTACAAATATGTGAGATGTGGGTTTATGATAATATTTTGAATTTTCCAATAACATTCTCCATTGACCTTGTGTAAACCATTCCATTTGGTGTTTGTTGCACTAAGTGTAAATAACAATGTTGGAGAATTATAAGATGTAAGTTAGGTATGAGCTATTTGTTACCTCTTTATTACCTTTTATTTTAATGGTATCCGTATTTTGTATTGATCAAATGATAAATTAACCCGGAACTAATTCGATTAGACAAAAACTCAATCCTAAGGCCAACTAAGGAGAAAAAACAACACACGCTAATTAATCTAGGAGTCAAGCATGCAAACAAACCTTCTCACAAAGAAGCACTAGTTGGTGATGGAATCCAACATTGCAGAATCTATGCGCGAAGGGGATGAGTTTTGGTGGGTGGGAAAGTTACATTGACAACCTGCTTAATGAACTAATGCCCTGGTGCAGTTTACCTCACCGAACAGTGGGAAAACCTCCAAGGAGTCCAAGTGAGTCTAGCCAACGTCGATCCCAGGTACAACACCACCTTCCATGTGTTGTCACCATGTGTAGGAAGTCTAAAACATTATAGCCTCTATGGTACCACCTACTATACCAAAGCAGAGGGGGGACAGTCGATAGTCGACACCAAGACCAACAAAGCAGGGTTGATTACTCTGAGGGCCCCAATGCGACCTCGTGATTGACCCTTGTGTTAGAAGGGCTTCCCAAAGTCAGTGATATAGAAACTGGATTTCACTCCCTAACTCAAGGATTTATGTTTTTTTATCATATTTTGAAAGTTATTCTCACAATCCTATTCCAAATCTCTACACCTAAGCTAAGATGGGTTTGAAGAACCTTAGAAAATTTTCTAGATAAATTTTAATTAGCACTTGATTTTAGGTTGTTGTTACTCGAAGGAGTGGTCGTGAAACTGATGGCGTTTTGAGTCGACTCTTTAAACCATGCAAGAGGAAAATGAAATGCAAGAATTTCAACTTCGATGAAAACTAGTTATGGGAAGGAGCAAGAGGTTTTAAGCAAAGAAATAATTTCTTGATAGATTACTATGTGTGCAGTACTGCTAGGAAAAAAATAGAGGCGCAAAATAAATATCCATATCCGTGTCACAAATAAAAATGCCACGGGAAAAAAATAGAGGCGCAACCATTGAAGAGGCCACAAAAATTCACTTGTCAACAAAAGGGTCACAAGGTGGTGAGCTACATGATCTCAATGGGACAAGGTAGGCATACCCATACTCATTGAGATAACTCATGATATAAATAGTGAGACAATGAAGAAGTCTCGAATACAACATTGTGCAAGAAACAATGGTCGGAATATCTTAATATGACATAATCAGTCTCATATACATATATATGGGTGTTAAAATTTGAAGTACATCCCAACTATGACTAAACTAAGTACATAAGAAATGATGCACCCATGTAAGGAAGGGAGTGGAAGAGACCTGAGAAGCCCTGATAAACAAGAATGGGGCTTCAAAACCTCACATGTATATTCTATCAAAATATGTGAACTGAAACTATCTATAAGCTTTGGTGCATATGCAAATGCACTTGCTTACTTCAACACACTTGCTTTAGTGTCATTTTTACCTTGCATGCATTATTTTCTTTAGTGCTTTCGTACACACAGGAAATTAAAAAACCATTGCCTTATTTTCTTTAGTTGTTTCTTCCACAGATGAATCATTTGTCCTTAGATTTCAAAGTTATTATTCTTCCACAATTAAGTAAAAAATGAGCCTTTGGCAGTTTGGCTGAACCTAGGTCATGTGGAATTATGCTTTTGAAAATAAGCATGGTTACCTTTGTTCATTGTTTTGTAGGTTATTGTGATCTCCTTTACTACTTGGATAGCATGGTTTGTAGCAGGCAATATTGGTTCATACCCCAAGTCTTGGATCCCTTCTTCCATGGATCAGTTTGAGCTTGCTCTTCAGTTTGGCATATCTTTCATGGTTATAGCTTGTCCCTATGATTTGGGCCTTGCAACACCCACTGCAATCATGGTGGTTATTGGAGTAGGTGCCACACAAGGTGTTTTCATCAACGGGGGAAAGGCACTTGAGAGTGCACATAAAGTGAAGAGGGGTTGGTGACTATATAAGAAGAGGTGGCTATGGTGAAAGAAGAAGAGGTCGAGGTGGTCGACATGGAGGATAAGGTAGATATTAAGAGGATAAGGAAGAGGTGAAGAAACTTGGGGTTTCCCAAAGCCAACACAAAAAAGGGGTTTCTCTACTGCACACAAAGGCGAGTTGAAAATATAGGCACCCGGAGACATGGCAAGAGTCAGCGACACAACTCATGTGGGAAAAAAATTAGGGTTTCCAGAAAGCAAGGAAGGGCGAGTTGGAAAGATCATAATTATAGTTGCTAGTTGTATAAAAATGATTATAATAATAAAGAAGAATCATAATTGCTAGTTGTATAAGTAAAACTTCAACAATAGTTGACTACTCAAACCCATATAAAATACATCTTGTGTTTATAACTTCAGATCATATGAGAAAGTATAAGAGTTCATTGGTCCTAGGGTACATTTCATAGGCTAGTGATCTAAGGGAAACAAACCCTAGTGATTTTGATGGACCACTATATAGTAGGATTTCAAGGCCCATCTTATAACTTATGTGGTTTATTTTGTGCCCTAAGAGATTAACGCCTACATCAACCATATGTAGTTAAGTCATGTGTCAGAAAGATCCATATTTGCTGGGATTGACACGTTGTTTCCATAGCATGTTGGTGTCATAGAAAAATAAGTAGTAGATATTTGACCCAACACTATATAGGTAATAAGAGAACCATGTATATCAATGAAGAATAACAAATGTCAATATTGCAATTTAGTGAGGCTTTTTGAAGCAATAGTAACCAGAGTTAGTACCCTGCTTGATGAAAACATTTCAAAATAATAGTTTGGTGATTGCAAGCGGTGAGCTCTCTACCTGAGTGAAATGAAGACCTTTCTCGGGCTGCAGAAACCTTAGCTAATATGAGACATTGCTTGTTTGTTGTTGGTGAAGTTTCATAGTTTGCAAATGTAAAAATGCAAACAACGACTATTTCTTCCATGAGTAATGACAACTATATTTAGTTTTTGAGTTGGTTACCTCATTTTTATGATGAGGTTCTTCATGAGCTGGAGCAAGAATAGAAATTGTGCATGACTACATTTCTAGAAGAGTAAAAATTGCTAGTATCAAATTTGTTGATTGAGACAATGTCAATGATATCTGCGAGTTTTGTTTCTCATATTGATGGTACACTTGGGGAAGCCTCGATTGGAATAAGGACTTTGATAGGATTATTATCTCATTTATCGCCTGGAGAGGCCTTAAGAAGTATTGGAGTTAAGACTAAAAATCTTGAGACATTAATTGAATTGCATAATATGACTGGAGCTTTTGCCAGAAATATTAATCACTTGTTTGCAGTTGCTGATATAACAGTTTTGGAAAATACTTTAAGGGATTTTTATTCACCATATGAGAGTTATAAACAGAGGTATGGTGAATTGGAACATGTAATTCTTTTGGCTGAGATTGTTTCTCTAAACTTGCGAGGATTTGTTCCTCATGGTGTGGGTGTTCAAGGAGTTTAGCTTAGTGAGACAGTAAGGAGGATGGAAGAATTTAGTCCACAAGTGACTGCCTTACTTGAAGTCATTATTGAGAGGTGCATAAGTTTCACAGGGATTTTTGAAGCAGAGGAACTTATTCGTACATTAGATGATACAATGCTTCAATACCTAGCAATGCTACATGAAACATTAAAATCATTACGGTTCGTATATGGGATTGATCATTCTTCACATAGTGATGATATTGGAATAAGAAAGGAGTCTAGAATTTAATTAAATTGTCGATAACATATATTTTTATTTGAGTTACTTGGTAAACTAGTAACAGAACTGAAGACAATGTCAACAATGGAAAAACAAAGTTCTGGATAGGATTTTTGTTTTTCAGAGTCCCAAGCTTCTGGACATAGTTCCTCCAACTGTTTTGCAAGAAAGCATGCCTCATTTATATAGGAAAGATGACATGGACGAAGGAGGATATATGACTGCCCTTGTAGTTGGAATTTCCATGGGCCCTAAATCAGAACCCCCATCCTATGTTAGAACCCCAAAATCGTGTCCAAAGAATCGCTCACGCATAAACAAACCATTTTGACATATAAAATTACCCTAGAAAAATTAAAATGCAGAGGTTCTCACCGAGTTTGCAGGTAGCATTGTTGTTGGGATCGTGTTCTCACAGAGGTTCTCACCAGTAATCTCTTGCGCTATGGACGAATAGGGCCTCCTCGATGGTGGGATCGTGTGGGAACGATGGTGGGCGGCCTGTCTCCTTGTTGCAATAATCGCTCACGCTATGGTCGGATAGGGCCTCCTCGATGGTGGGCTCGTGTGGGAATGATGGTGGTCTTGTCTCCTTGTTGCGGTAATGGCTCGTGCTATGGCCGGATAGGGCCTCCTCAATGGTGGGCACTTGTCTCCTTGTTGCGGTCTCAAGTGAGCGTGTGCGAATATCTTCAAAAACAGTGAGTGAGCACGAATTTGTCTCTCTATTCTGGTTTTGTTACATTTTGTTTTTGTTATTTCTTGTTATATGTTGTTATTTTTATTTTTTTTTGTTATCTCTTATTTATTATT
>ML796215.1:170505-191937 GCA_009831015.1 Picea engelmannii
TTTATTATTAAATTAAATTTATTGGAATTTTATAAAATGAAAATTATTCCCTTTTACCATTAGATTTTACCATATGTTATGAAATGATTTTACCATAGAATGTATAAAATGATTTTACCATAGATTTTATAAAATGATTTTACCATAGATTTATGACTCCCTTTATTGACATAACCCCTATCTCGTAATCCCTATATAACTTGACCCATAGAAGACGACGATGATGATGATGTGGAGGATGAGGAGGACAATGACAATGTTGATTACGGTGATAAAAAAGACGATGAAGACCACAATGATGATGATGACAAGGATGACAATGATGATGATGACTATGACAATAATGATGACGACGACAACAATGATTATGAAAGTGGAGGCTTCGTTACAACTCAATCTTGAGCGTAAGGGAAAGCTCAATGATACATGAAGAGAAAGTAGATGAATAAGATGCAACAATGACAACACATTATCAGGAGATCATGAAGATTTGTGTACCCCATGAGTCTGATGCAGGAGCATCAACCCCCCCTAAGTCAAAATTTAAAATTTGAAACCTTCCCTAGGTGGATGTGGCCTTGAGGATATGTGGCCTTGGAGAGGCCCCTGAATAATGTAATACCAGGGCGAGTGTGTAGATTATCCGAGAGGCAATCGGGACCGTCAAGACCATAACGTAATTCGATCTTGAATAGATAATGAATTTTTGTAATTATGTATTATGGTGCATTCTATTTCATGCGTGATTGTGTGAGTAATTATTTTTGGATGTAAGTGTGAGACATATGCCATCTATCAGAGTTGCAACTCATCATATGGGTTGTAGTGTTATTGGTTTTAGTGTTATGGATCTCATCATTACAATTTAACTACAAGAACTTGCTCAATTAACTATTCATTAATGTTATGTGTGCCATATATTCTTCCCCCTTTTTCGGTGAGTTGAAATGTTCAAATCATTAAATCCCTTTAATTTTTGTATGTGGATTAGGTAGGTTGGTTTAGAGGGTTAAGTGGGTTAGGTGGGATAGGTTTGTGGATCAGGTGGGATAGTTTTGTGGATTAGGTGGGGTAGGTATTTCTATTCAGTAGGTCAGTGATCGGTTATGTAGGTTGTGGGTCAAAGGGGTACATTGTGTAAGTTATTGGGGTAAGTACCTTATGTGAGTTAATGAAGTAGGTTAGGTTGGTTGATGGGTTAGGTAGTTTAAATCATTTTTCATAAGAATAACAATAAACCAGCAGGACACCATTAGGTGTGGTGATACCCCTAAAATGGAAGTGAAATATATGATAGAATCTGTGGTTACTCATCCCATGTGTTGTGAATTATTAACATTGGGGACTGCTAACTGATCTTTGTTAGATATGGGTTGTAGTGTTATGGGTCTCATCATTACAATTTACCTACAAGAAATTGATCAATTAACTATTCATTCATGTTATGTTTGTCATATCTTCCCCCTAGATAAACATTCCTTCCAGAGATAAGAGTCTTGAAAGCTATCAAGATCCTACCAATCAAATGATGCTTGGGACATAAGGGCTTGTCAAAATTCATTTGTTAGCTTATAAGTCAGTTCAGAATTTGCATGTGAGATAGCACTATCATTCAATAGTCAAATTGTTACATTTCATTGTCATGCATCATGTGTGAGGGCTTGAGCCACCACAAAGGAAACATACAAATAATATTTGTCTTATGAACAAGATATGGTACTATCCATTTTGAGGTTTGGCATAGAGATTGTTCTTATAGACTACACTACATTGCCCCATATAAGCTCTACATAAGCCCTACACTCCTTGCAAACCATGTATCATCATTCAAAGACATATTCACGGCCTCTAAGCCCCATTTTTTAAAATGTGTTTGAGACGCATGTCCCCGCATCTAGTACTACAAGGGCATGAAACAACATCAAAAAATAAGAACTTGATAAATTGCACAAGCTTTATTAGTTATGTCATGTCTTTATTTTTTTCTTTCATCTAAGTACTTTTTTTCTCCATAAAGAATTATTTTTTGCGCCATGACAACATGATGATGTCAACGTTGGCCCCATTCACAGGTCATTGTTGCCCGTGTCTAGTCCTAGTACAATTTTTGTTGCTTGTTCCTTGTTCCTTGTTCATTGTTCATTGTTCCTCGTTCCTCGACCATGGTGTAGTCCCCAAGATCCATTATTTTTGTAGAAAAAATACTAATGGCATAAAATGTCCCACACAAAGACCAAATATCCACTACATAAGTCTTTTGTCTTTTTTCAAGGACTATGTAACGAATCTCAATTCTAAGAAGATTCAAATAAGAACTAAGAACCTTATGTTCTTTCCTTAACCATGGGTGACATAACACTATCATTCAATAGTAAAATTGTTACATTTCATTGTGATGCATCATGTGTACCGAGGGCTTGATCCACCACAAAGGAAACATACAAATAATATTTGTCTTATGAACAAGATATGGTACTATCCATTTCGAGGTTTGCCATAAAGATTGTTCATATAGACTGTTGGGCTCTAAAGATGTTCTAAAAACAACCTCTATGCATCAACCAAAGGTAGGTGCTGGCACAAGCGTTTTACTTGTCACCTACGTAGGTTCTTACCTTCCGTTTTCAATACCCAACCTCCAGAGATGCAACACTTGTAAAGGAACAACAATCGTAAAGGGAACGACAGTTGTTCTATTCAAAGGAACAGCATGACCTGCAAAAGGAACACCAATCGGAACAAAAGGAAAATCAGTCGTTACATTGGGCCGAACTAATGTTGAATTAATTGCATTGTAGTATTTACCCAACTATCTAATTTGTCAACTCGGGGTTCGTAAACTAACGAAGCACACACAAAGTATATGCAAGATTGAAGAAGAACTAATCTGATCTAATGTTTAAGCTACGACGGAAATTGAATCATTAATATAACACACGACTGAAATTGAATCATTAATCTAACACACGACTGAAATTGAATTAATCTAGTTGCGTAAATAAAATTACTCTAAGAATGGGAAATTGTGTGAAGGAATTAATCTAGAAATGGAGAACTACATGAAGGAAAAGCAAGTACAACATGTGAAGAGTTAAATAACACAACAACATATGTGAGCTCACGCCAATGAAGCAATCTTATATTACAATAACCAAATCAATCTTCATAACAAAATAATAAAAGTATGAAAACCAAAACCATGAATCAAAGCTAAGAATCCCTTTGTCTTTCGAATCCTAATGACTACCATTAATGACTACTCTAATTCTCTACTTACAACTGATTGAATTCTAATTGCTCCTAATTGAATTCTCATGAAGAGAGAGAACTCTCTTTTATACATGAGAGCCTTGAAGATAAGATAACCATCTCATTATTATAGATCCACGTTTCTCTCAACCTATTTCCCATTATTACAACATATAATCCCTTCAAATCCTCACACATATCTCTCATATATCTTGGATAAGATATTCCAACCAAATCTCCATGATCTTCTCCTTGGAATGGGCTTGAATTATCTTCTCAAATCTTGAAATGGTGGAGGAAGTATTCAAGAAGTCCTTTTGAATTAATCCTTCTCATATTCCTACACATTAAAAAGCTCACACATATTTGAGATATATATGAAAACATGTCGATTTTCTAACATTTAATCACAAATTCTTTTTTAATACTAAAATGAATAAAGTGGAGAACAATAAGGTGAAACCCAAGTATATTTATGGAAATGATATTATGAAAGGTTAATGGGGCGATGAAATGTGAAGAATGATGAAGGGAAAGATAGATGAAAATATGACATTTTTGAGCCCCAACACACGCCCCAACTTAACTTGTTGCATGTCCTCATGCAACCATGCATGGATCTTCTCAAGAAATTTTGACATTTGGATGTTGGCTTTGAGTGATTATAATGAATGTTTCCAGGATGGGATTTACATGAGTAACAGTTGGCATTTTCTTATGGTTGGTTCTTGTGTGACAACCATGAATATAAAGAATGTTGGTTCTTGTGTTAACAACATTCATTTCATTTATTTGTTCTCTTGTTGTTATGATAATAATTTTCCCATAGTCTTACTGGAAAATATATGCTATAAGTGTGCATAAGGAAACATCACTGAGTATAAGAAAGCCCATTTTTTGTATATGTGTGAATCATGCCAATATGTATATCAGTGCTTATGAAGTAAAGTGCAACATAGTATAGTTGGAAAAGAAATGTTCATAAATGGTAAATGAGACGAAAAAAATGGAATAATGATGGTGGAAAAGTGGAGTGATGATAGTAAATAATGTCCCCTACCCCCCAACTGAACTAGTTGCATGTCCTCATGCAACGTGGCATAAGTCATAAAAGTGAAAAGAAAAGGGAACTTGGTGAAGGAATTTTCCAAATTATTCAATGCTAGCAGTTGAGGAATTACATGATTAAAGTTTAGAAAATAACATACCTCCACTTACCCAAAATGTTGATGAACTATGTAATAGGAATATGACTGATGCGACTGCTAGAGAATGGAAGATGTCACTGCTGTAGGATCATGTGAAAAGTGATTGATGTTGTAGTTGCAACTGTTGTCTGCTGGATCAGAGAATGTGAAGTGGAGGGATCTGAACTGTTGTTGAATGAATCATGGAAAAGAGAAAGTGTGAAAGTGGAACTGTAGTACTCTCAGATAGTTGTAGTTATGCTGCTATAACTGCTGATAGAGTCATGAAAAGTGTATAGTCTTCACCTGTTGCTAAACCTGATGGTACAATTCTAATCATGCGAATGGATGTGTCGGTGTCGAGCATGAAGAGAAGTCATTGGATTACCGACCAATGATGAATGTCGTTAACCAATGCGAGGCAACTCATCATTGATGTCAATGAGTGTCAAGGTACCTGAGTACATCTTGCGAAGTACAAATGAATGAGCTGATGTCGAGCCACGTGCAAGATCTGACGATCAAAGGACATTGATGTATTCCCATGATTGTCAGCGAGAGAACTTGCCATTAAGGCATGCAAGCCTCCAGGTACTAAAAAATGGACTCTAGTCTATATCCCAGATAAGGTGTTGAGGTCGATGGGGCAAGACTTGTTGAAAGGTGGGCCTTAAGGAATCCCACATCAATCAAGGCGAGTTTGGATAAAAAGAGTGGTAGGACTATAAATGAAAAGATCTCAGTCGTAACAATGTGTATGGCAAGGCAATGTAGTCATGGAAAGGGAGTTGGATAGTTTTATTGACAAGGAAAACTGAACTGAAAAAGCTAAAGAGATGTATGTGACTCAGAAAGATAGGCATGTGCGAAGTCATGACGGATAAGGCAATGAAAGATGGGCTTCAACACAAGGATGACCAGTCTGCTTTGAAGGATAAATGGAGGAAGACATTCATGATGCAAATGGGTTTAATGAATGGTTGTTGTGTAACAACAAATGTCGTGATGTTTAAGACGAGAATCAGCTCCTTCAAGCAGTCAATAAGACATGTTTTTTTTTTTTCAATTTTTTTTGTGATTTTGAAAATCACTTCAGTAGCAAGATGCGATTGGCCCCGTGCCTGAAAAAACATAGTACAAATCCTACATGAAAACTTGTGAGATGTTTGAAGAGAAACATAACATGCAGAAAGAAGGACAAATGCAACAAAGTAAATAAAAAAATGTGTTGTATACCTCTTGTCGTGATCATTGCGCGTGCGTTTGTTTCACCGTTGCTTGCTTAGAGTAAAATCGCAAAAACATGTGTTCACTATTGTTTTCAAGAATTTATAAAAACGTCCATTTGCAATTGTTATTTGTTTTTGTTGTTTTAATCATTATTTTTTATATTACTTTTTTTTGTTTATAATAAAACAAAATATAAAAACAAACAATATATGGGTTTTTTTTGTTATTATAAAAAAGAAATTGTTTATAATTAATCAAACAATATATGTTTTTATTAAAACAAAGAAATTGTTTATAATAAAACAAATAATTTTTTATTTTTATTTTGTTATTATAATTGTTTTGTAATAAAACAAACCAATAATAAAAAACAAATAAAACAAAACAAACAATGCATGTTAACTTTCATATACATGCGCCAGCAAGCCACCATGAATGCTCCAACTGGATATGAGAAGTTCATGATATGGATCTACTTTCCCTGCTTTGACAATTCAATGTATCATTGTTGCACGGAGGTACTCGAATTACTCCATATTTTTCTGATTGCAGGTCTTTGAAGGAGCATGCACACGGTCGTGGATGCTAAAACCATGGGAGACTCCAACAAAATGCATAACAGATCATTAAATCGTTGAAAGTGCATTAAATCATTGGAAATATGGCGTGGATGGGGTTTGACACCATAGCCTCCGCCCATAAAATCAGATCTCCTAATCATTATGCTCAATTCTTATTACTATGATATTGCATTCGAAAAAAAAAATTATTATTGTTTTTGTTGTAGGCTGCTATAAGAGTGTATTTGCAGGGTGTAACAATGAACATTAAATGTGATTTTCTCACAAACGGTGAACTGGACTGAGCTGAAATTTTGTGTGCAAGTTCCTACCAGTCGCATGCATCCCCACATCGAAAATCAGAGATACCCACATCACGAATTTTGAGAAAATGATAAAATGGTTGAAGGTGACTATGTTGATTTTCTCGAAAACTGTGTACTGGGTTCAGCTGAAATTTTGTGGGAAGGTTCCTATGGTCCCAATAATTCTGCATGCCAAAAATCAGATTCATTTGATGCACAGATCTCGAGATATAAGAGAGATGGTTGAAGGTGACTATTTTGATTTTCTTGAGATCCATGTACT
Source organism: Picea engelmannii (assembly GCA_009831015.1). Taxonomy (NCBI): domain Eukaryota; kingdom Viridiplantae; phylum Streptophyta; class Pinopsida; order Pinales; family Pinaceae; genus Picea; species Picea engelmannii. The sequence goes on from ML796215.1 coordinate 177,320, forward strand.
AAGTTGGTCTGAAATTTACTGGGTTTATTTTATCATCACATAGTGCAATTCTTATCAAAAAATCATAAGAACCCACATCCCAGTTTGTGAGATATCTTCAGTTCAATTTATGAATTTTTTATTTTATTTTTTTTTTATTTTTTTTAAGATTTTGTTTTTGTTTATTGTTTTACTATTTTGATCTGCAGATGGAAGATGTGCAAACATGTATTTTATGTATTTATTTATTATGTTTTCAAAAGAATAAAATAAAAATTTATTTTGCAAGCTTATTAAAAATCTATGAGCAAATGGAAGATAAAAAATAGATTAGGCGAAATTTTATTTTTCTCAATTAATTGATATTCCTGAAATCAATTAGTCAGTGATCCTATTTTCTGATCCTCACAGTCGCACGAAGCGCAGAGGAGAGCATACTTATTTGAAAAAAATAAAAAAACTTGAAAACAAAATCCTACCTACACTACGCTAATTAGAAATGAGAAAGTAGTTACGTATAATCAAAGAGCTAATGTAGCCATGCACGCAACAGTAATAAAAAAATGTTATCTTTCAATTTAGTAATTAACAGTCGAGAATATGTATGAGCGTGTGAAATTAGCAGTTGAAGTTGTAAATTAAAAAAAGAAAAAGAAAAACTAAATGAATCTAGCCTGGTACTTGCTTGAAACCAACGTTTGATCAGGCTTTTGTATGCGTAATTTGTCTTACTCAAATCATGCTGCAACTTCTTGTTGTCCTTCTCGACCTCCTGCTCACCTAATTGTTCTTTATTAAATATGCAGGATTCTTCGTATGTTGATTCTTCGTTCGCCTCTGGAGGAGTAATTAAGCTTCCAGCTATTGTCAAGATATCCTCTTCCAAAGAAGAGGAGATCTCAACTTTTTCTAGGACCTGAGTGAGTTGTTCCAAGATTAAACTCATTGTTAAACCATCTTAAAAAAAAAAAAAAGGATTCTTATAGCACCCAAAACCGAAATGAAAAAAAAAACTTGAATAAAAGCACTCTTACTGAAATGGAAAATAATTACTCTTCACAGTTGCGGAAATTAAAACGTTCCTGATAGTTGGTAGAGACAGTGAGGAATCTACACTGAAGTAGCTCTATGACCCTTAGATCCAAGACATGTAGATCACGCTTGCAAAATTGAAATTTACACTAACTTGCAGGAATTGAAATTTACACTACCCTACATGTCCTTACCCATATGTCACCTCAGAGTTACGAGCATGTCTAATCACACTTGCATGAAAAATAAATTTAAACTACCACACTTGCAGGAATTGAAATTTACACTGCCCTACATGTCCTTAACCCATATGTCACCTCAGAGTTAGGAGCATGTCTAATTACACTTGCATGAAAAACAAATTTAAACTACCACACTTGCAGGAATTGAAATTTACACTATGCTACATGTCCTTAACCATATGCCACCTCAAAGTTAGGAGCATGTCTAATCACAGTTGCATGAAAAAGAAATCTAAACTCCAATCCATCGTGCTTCCCCGGCAACGACGCCAAAATGTTGGGCTCTAAAGATGTCCTAAAAACAACCTCTACGCATCAACCAAAGGTAGGCACTGGCACAAGCATTTTACTTGTCGCCTACGTAGGTTCTTACCTTCCGTTTTCAATACCCAGCCTCCAGAGATGCAACACCTATAAAGGAATAGCAATCATAAAGGGAACGAAAATTGTTCTATTCAAAGGAACAACAGGGCCTGCAAAAGGAACAACAATCAGAACAAAAGGAACAACAGTCGTTACATTGGGCCGAACTAATGTTGAATTAATTGCATTGTAGTATTTACCCAACTATCTAATTTGTCAACTCGGGGTTCGTAAACTGACGAAGCACATGCAAAGTATATGCAAGATTGAAGCAGAACTAATCTAATCTAATGTTTAAGCTACAACGAAAATTGAATCATTAATCTAACACATGACTGAAATAGAATCATTAATCTAACACACGACTGAAATTGAATTAATCTAGTTGCGTAAATGAAATTACTCTAAGAATGGGAAATTGCGTGAAGGAATTAATCTAGAAATGGAGAACTACATGAAGGAAAAGAAAGTACAACATGTGAAGAGTTAAATAACACAACAACATATGTGAGCTCATGCCAATGAAGCAATCTTCTATTACAATAACCAAATCAATCTTCATAACAAAATAATAAAAGCATGAAAACCAAAACCATGAATCAAAGCTAAGAATCCCTTTCTCTAATGACTACCATTAATGACTACTCTAATTCTCTACTTACAAATGATTGAATTCTAATTGCTCTTAATTGGATTCTCATGAAGAGAGAGCACTCTCTTTTATACATGAGAGACTTGAATATAAGATAACCATCTCATTATTACAGATCCACTTTTCTCTCAACCTATTTCCCATTATTACAAAATATAATCCCTTCAAATCCTCTCACATATCTCTCATATATCTTGGATAAGATATTTCAACCAAATCTCCATGATCTTCTCCTTGGAATGGGCTTGAATTATCTTCTCAAATCTTGAAATGGTGGAGGAAGTATTCAAGAAGTCCTTTTGAATTAATCCTTCTCATATTCCTACACATTACAAAGCTCACACATATTTGACATATATATGAAAACATGTCGATTTTCTAACATTTAATCACAAATTCATTTTTAATACTAAAATAAATAAAGTGGAGAACAATAAGGTGAAACCCAAGTATATTTATGGAAATGATATCGTGAAAGGTTAATGGGGCGACGAAATGTGAAGAATGATGAAGGGAAAGATAGATGAAAATATGACATTTATGAGCCCCAACATAGACTACACTAAATTGCACCATATTATAATCCCTACACTCTTTGCAAACCATGTAACACCATTCAAATTCGACACATTCTTGCGACAAATTACCTATATTATTAACGAACTTTTTTTGTCGATAGTATAGCTAATTCGTCGCAAGATTATTTACATTTGTCTCTCTTGTGACGATATCAAATGATGTTTGGATTCATTTCATATTTGGTTTATCAACTTGAAATTAAAATTTGATACTTTGCAAGATAGTTGGACCTTGAGTCAAATATGAATATGAAATTTAGAATCATTAACATATCTACAAGAAATTGTGTACTTTGAAAGAAAATCAAGGTTTATGGTTTACATGATTAATTGATGATGGAAGAAAGTGGGTGTGTGAGTCAAATTTGAGTCCAGAAACCCTCTGATATCATTAAGTCATGCGAATAGTCTATCCATGACAAATTTCAGTGCATACATAAACAATTTGAAAAAATTTCAATGTTGGCCCCATTCACAGGTCACTGTTGCCCGTGTTTAGTCCTAGTACAATTTATGTTCCTTGTTCTGTGTTCCATGTTCCTCGTTCCTTGATCCTTGTTCCTTGTTCATTATTCCTCGTTCCTTGACCATGGTGTATTCCCCAAGATCCATTATTTTTGTACAAAAAAAACTAATGGAATAAAATGTCCCACACAAAGACCAAATATCCGCTACATAAGTCTTTTGTCTTTTTTCAAGGACTATGTAACAAATCTCAATTCTAAGATGATTCAGATAGGACCTGAGAACCTTATGTTCTTTCATTAACCATGGGTGACATAACACTATCATTAAATAGTCAAATTTTTACATTTCATTGTGATGCTTCATGCGTACTAAGGGCTTGAGCCACCACAAAGGAAACATACAAAGAATATTTGTCTTATGAACAAGATTTGGTACTATCAATTTTGAGGTTTGGAATAGAGATTGTTCATATAGACTACACTAAATTACACCATATTATAAGCCCTACACTACTTGAAAACCATGTAACACCATTCAAATTAGACACATTTTTGCAACGAATTAGCTATACTATCGACGAAATTTTTTCGTCTATAGTATAGCTAATTCATCGCAAGATTATTTACATTCGTCTCTCTTGTGACGATATCAAATGATACTTGGATTCATTTCAGATTTGTTTTATCAACTTGAAATTAAAATTTGATACTTTGCAAGCTAGATGGACCTTGAATCAAATACGAATATGAAATTTGGAATCATTAACATATCTACTAGAAATTGTGTACTTTGAAAGAAAATTAGGGTTTATGCTTTACATGATGAATTGATGATGGAAGAAAGTGGGTGCATGAGTCAAATTTGAGTCCAAAAACCCTCCCATATCGTTCAGGTATGCGAATAGTCTACCCATGTCAAATTTCAATGCATACAGAAACAGTTTGAAAAAATTGCAACCTTGGCCACATTCACATGTCATTATTGCCCGCCTCTAGTATTTTTATGGTGTTGATTAAGTAATCAACTAAAAAGAGGGATTTTTCATCACAACTATGACACAGATACATTGTATATACATTAATGTAGAACATGAATGAAAAATGAATAAAGATTGATGAAAACTTAAAACTTGCGTCAACCAAATTGTGTACTTTGAAAGAAAATTAGGGTTTATGGTTTACAAGATGAATTGATGATGGAAGAAAGTGGGTGTGTGAGTCAAATTTGAGCTCATAAACAATCCCATATTGTTAAGGCATGAAAATAGTATATCCATGACAAATTTTAGTGCATACATAAACAATTTGAAAAAAATTCAACGTAGGCCCCATTCACAAGTCACGGTTGCCCGTGTCTAGTCCTAGTGTAATTTTTGTTCCTTGTTCCTTGTTCCTTGTTCCTTGTTCCATGTTCCTCGTTCCTTTTTCCTTGTTCTTTACACATTTCTCCTCGTTCCTTGACCATGGTGTAGTCCCCAAGACCCATTATTTTTTTACAAAAAATACTAATGGCATAAAATGTCCCACACAAAGACCAAATATCCGCTACATAAGTCTTTTGTCTTTTTCCAAGGACTATCTAACAAATCTCAATTCTAAGACGATTCAAATAGGACCTAAGAACCTTGTGTTCTTTCCTTAACCATGGGTGACATAACACTATCATTAAATAGTCAAATTGTTACATTTCATTGTGATGCATCATGCGTACTAAGGGCTTGAGCCACCACAAAGGAAACATACAAAGGATATTTGTCTTATGAACAAGATATGGTACTATCCATTTTGAGGTTTGGCATAGAGATTGTTGATATAGAATACACTACATCACACCATATTATAATCCCTACACTCCTTGCAAACCATGTAACACCATTCAAATTAGACACATTCTTGCGACGAATTAGCTATACTATAGATGAAAAAAGTTCGTCGATAGTATAGCTAATTCGTCGCAAGATTATTGACATTCATATCTCTTGCAACGATATCAAACGATACTTGGATTCATTTCATATTTGGTTTATCAACTTGAAATCAAAATTTGATACTTTGCAAGCTAGATGGACCTTGAGTCAAATACGAATATGAAATTTGGAATCATTAACATATCTACTAGAAATTGTGTACTTTGAAAGAAAATCAGGGTTTATGCTTTACATGATGAATTGATGATGGAAGAAAGTGGGTGCTTGAGTCAAATTTGAGTCCAGAAACCCTCCCATATCATTAAGGCATGCGAATATTCTATCCATGCCAAATTTCAATGCATACAGAAACAGTTTGAAAAACTTTCAACCTTGGCCACATTCACATGTCATTATTGCCCGCCTACAGTATTTTTATGATGTTTATTAAGTAATCAATGAAAAAGAGGGATTTTTCATCACAATTATGACACAGATACATTGTGTATACATTAATGTATAACCTGAAAGAAAAATGAATAAAGACTGACGAAAATTTAAAACTTTTTTCAACCAAATTGTGTACTTTGAAAGAAAATTACAGTTTATGGTTTACATGATGAATTGATGATGGAAGAAAGTGGGTGCGTGAGTCAAATTTGAGCTCATAAACCATCCCATATCGTTAAAGCATGTGAATATTATATCCATGACAAATTTCAGTGCATACATAAACAATTTGAAAAAATTTCAATGTTGGCCCCATTCATAGGTCATTATTGCCCGTGTCGCGTCCTAGTACAATTTTTGTTCATTGTTCCTTGTTCCATGTTCCTCGTTCCTTGCTCCTTGTTCCTTGTTCATTGTTCCTAGTTCCTTGACCATGGTGTAGTCCCCAAGATCCATTATTTTTTTACAAAAAATACTAATGGCATAAAATGTCCCACACAAAAACCAAATATCTGCTACATAAGTCTTTTGTCTTTTTCAAGGAATATGTAACGAATCTAAATTCTAAGACGATTAAAATAGGATCTAAGAACCTTATGTTATTTCCTTAACCATGTGTTACATAAAAATATCATTAAATAATCAAATTGTTACATTTCATTGTGATGCATCATGCGTACTGAGGGCTTGAGCCACCACAAAGGAAAAATACAAAGAATATTTGTCTTGTGAACAAGATATGGTATTATCCATTTTGAGGTTTGGCATAGAGATTGTTTATATAGACTAAAATACATTGCACCATATTATAAGGCATACACTCCTTGAAAACCATGTAACACCCTTCAAATTAGACACATTCTTGCGACGAATTAGCTATACTATCGACAAACTTTTTTTGTCGATAGTATAGCTAATTCGTCGCAAGATTATTTACATTTGTCTCTCTTGCGACGATATCAAATGATTCTTGGATTCATTTCATATTTGGTTTATCAACTTGAAGTTAAAATTTGATACTTTGCAAGCTAGTTGGACCTTGAGTCAAATACGAATATGAAATTTGGAATCATTAACATATCTACTAGAAATTGTGTACTTTGAAAGAAAATCAAGGTTTATGGTTTACATGATGAATTGATGATGGAAGAAAGTCGGTGTGTGAGTCAAATTTGAGTCCAGAAACCCTCCCATATTGTTAAGGTATGTGAATAGTCTATCCATGTCAAATTTCAATACATACAGAAACAATTTGAAAAAATTTCAAAGTTGGCCCCATTCACATGTCATTGTTGCCCGCCTCTAGTATTTTTATGGTGTTGATTAAGAAATCAATGAAAAAGAGGGATTTTTCATCACAACTATGACACATCTACATTGTATATACATTAATGTAGAACCTGAAACAAAAATGAAGAAATATTGACGAAAACTTAAAACTTGCGTCAACCAAATTGTGTACTTTGAAAGAAAATTAGGGTTTATGGTTTACATGATGAATTGATGATGGAGGAAAGTAGGTGTTTGAGTCAAATTTGAGCCCATAAACCCTCCCATATCGTTAAGTCATGAAAATATTCTACCCATGACAAATTTCAGTGCATACATAAACAATTTGAAAAAATTTCAACGTTGGCCCCATTCACAGGTCGTTGTTGCCCGTGTCCAGTCCTAGTACATTTTTTGTTCATTGTTCCTTGTTCCTTGTTCTATGTTCCTCGTTCCTTGTTCCGTGTTCCTTGTTCCTTGTTCTGTGTTCCTCGTTCCTTGTTCTGTGTTCCTTGTTCCTTGTTCTGTGTTCCTCGTTCCTTGCTCCTTGTTCCTTGTTCATTGTTCCTCATTCCTTGACCATGGTGTAGTCCCCAAGATCCATTATTTTTGTACAAAAAATACTAATGGCATAAAATGTCCCACACAAAGACCAAATATCCACTACATAAGTCTTTTGTCTTTTTTCAAGGACTATCTAACAAATCTCAATTCTAAGACGATTCAAATTTGACATAAGAACCTTATGTTCTTTCCTTAACCATGGGTGACATAACACTATCATTAAATAGTCAAATTGTTACATTTGATTGTGATGCATCATGCATACTAAGGGCTTGAGCCACCACAAAGGAAACATACAAAGAATATTTGTCTTATGAACAAGATATGGTACTATCCATTTTGAGGTTTGGCATAGAGATTGTTCATATATACTACACTACATTGCACCATATTATAGGCCATACACTCCTTCCAAACCATGTAACACCATTAAAATTAGACACATTCTTGCGACGAATTAGCTATACTATTGACGAACTTTTTTCGTCAATAGTATACCTAATTCGTCGCAAGATTATTTACATTCGTCTCTCTTGCGACGATATCAAATGATGCTTGGATTCATTTCATATTTGGTTTATCAAATTGAAATTAAAATTTGTTATTTGCAAGCTAGTTGGACCTTGAGTCAAATACGAACATGAAATTTGGAATCATTAACATATCTACTAGAAATTATGTACTTTGAAAGAAAATCAGGGTTTATGGTTTACATGATGAATTCATGATGGAATAAAGTGGGTGTGTGAGTCAAATTTGAGTCCAGAAACCCTCCCATAACGTTAAGGCATGTGAATAGTCTATCCATGTCAAATTTCAATGCATGCAAAAACAGTTTGAAAAAATTTCAATGTTGGCCCCATTCACATGTCATTGTTGCCTACTTCTAGTATTTTTATGGTGTTGATTAAGAAATAAAAGAAAAAGAGGGATTTTTCGTCACAACTATGAAACAGATACATTGTATATACATTAATGTAGAACCTGAAAGAAAAATGAAGAAAGACTGACGAAAACTTAAAGCTTGCGTCAACCAAATTGTGTACTTTGAAAGAAAATTATGGTTTATGGTTTACATGATGAATTGATGATGGAAGAAAGTGGGTGTGTAAATCAAATTTGAGCCCATAAACCCTCCCATATCGTTAAGGCATGCGGATATTCTATCCATGACAAATTTCAATGCATACATAAACAATTTGAAAAAAATTCAACATTGGCCCCATTCACAAGTCATTGTTCCCTGTGTCTAGTCCTAGTACAATTTATGTTCCTTGTTCCCTATTCTATGTTCCTCGTTCCTTGATCCTTGTTCCTTGTTCCTTGTTCCTTGTTCATTGTTCCTCGTTCCTTGAACATGGTATAGTCCCCAAGATCCATTATGTTTATACAAAAATTACTAATGGCATAAAATGTCCCATACAAAGACCAAATATCCGCTACATAAGTTTTTTGTCTTTTTTCAAGGACTATCTAACGAATATCAATTATAAGACGATTCAAATAGGACCCAATAACCTTATGTTCTTTCCTTAACCATGGGTGACATAACACTGTCATTAAATAGTCAAATTGTTACATTTCAGTGTGATGCATCATGCGTACTAAGGGCTTGAGCCACCACAAAGGAAACATACAAAGAATATTTGTCTTATGAACAAGATATGGTACTATCCATTTTGAGGTTTGGCATAGAGATTGTTCATATAGACTACACTACATTGCACCATATTATAATCCCTACACTGCTTGAAAACCATGTAACACCATTCAAATTAGACACATTCTTGCGATGAATTAGCTATACTATCTACGAACTTTTTTCATCGATAGTATAGCTAATTTGTCACAAGATTATTTACATTTGTCTCTCTTGCGACGATATCAAATGATGCTTAGATTCATTTCATATTTGGTTTATCAACTTGAAATTAAAATTTGATACTTTGCAAGCTAGCTGGACCTTGAGTCAAATATGAATATGAAATTTGGAATCATTAATATATCTACTAGAAATTGTGTACTTTGAAAGAAAATCAGGCTTTATGGTTTACATGATGAATTGATGATGTAATAAAGTGGGTGTGTGAGTCAAATTTGAGTCTCGAAACCCTCCCATATCATTAAGGCATGCCAATAGTCTATCCATGTCAAATTTCAATGCATACAGAAACAATTTGAAAAATATTCAACGTTGGCCCCATTCACATGTCATTGTTGCCCGCCTCTAGTATTTTTATGGTGTTGATTAATAAATCAACGAAAAAGAGGGATTTTTCATCACAAATATGACACAAATACATTGTATATACATTAATGTAGAACCTGAAAAAAAAATGAAGAAATATTGATGAAGACTTAAAACTTGCATCAACCAAATTGTGTACTTTGAAAGAAAATTAGGGTTTATGGTTTACATGATGAATTGATGATGGAAGAAAGTGGATGTGTGAGTCAAATTTGACCCCATAAACCCTCCCATATTGTTAAGGCATTTGAATAGTCTATCCATGACAAATTTCAATGCATACATAAACAATTTGAAAAAATTTCAATGCTGACCCCATTCACAGGTCACTGTTGCCCGTGTCTAGTCCTAGTACAATTTATGTTCTGTGTTCCTTGTTCTGTGTTCCTCATTCCATGATCCTTGTTACTTGTTCCTTGTTCCTCATTTCTTGACAATGGTTTAGTCCCCAATATCCATTATTTTTGTACAAAAAATACTAATGGCATAAAATGTCCCACACAAAGGCCAAATATCTGCTACATAAGTCTTTTGTCTTTTTTCAAGGACTATCTAAATAATCTCAATTATAAGATGATTCAAATAGGACTTAAGAACCTTAAGTTATTTACTTAACCATGGGTGACATAATACTATCATTAAATATTCAAATTGTTACATTTCATTGTGATGCATCATGCGTACTGAGGGCTTGAGCCACCACAAAGGAAACATATAAAGAATATTTGTCTTATGAACAACATATGGTACTATCCATTTTGAGGTTTGGCATAGAGATTGTTCATATAGAATACACTACATTGAACCATATTGTGAGCCCTACACTCCTTGCAAACCATGTAACACCATTCAAATTAGACACATTCTTGTGATGAATTAGCTATACTATCGACGAACTTTTTTCGTCGATAGTATAACTAATTCGTCGCAAGATTATTTACATTCGTCTCTCTTGCAACGATATCAAATGATGCTTGGATTCATTTCATATTTGGTTTATCAACTTGAAATTAAAATTTGATACGTTGCAAGCTATCTGGACCTTGAGTCAAATACGAATATGAAATTTGGAATCATTAACATATCTACTAGAAATTGTGTACTTTGAAAGAAAATCAGGGTTTATGGTTTACATGATGAATTGATGATGGAAGAATTGGGTGTGTGAGTCAAATTTGAGTCCAAAAACCCTCCCACATCGTTAAGGTATGTGAATAGTCTATCCATGTCAAATTTCAATGCATACAAAAACAATTTGAAACAATTTCAACATTGGCCCCATTCACATGTCATTGTTTCCCGCCTCTAGTATTTTTATGGTGTTGATTTAGCAATCAATGAAAAAGAGGTATTTTTCATCACAACTATGATACAGATACATTTTATATACATTAATGTAGAACCTAAAATAAAAATGAAGAAAGACTATCGGAAACTTAAAACTTGCGTCAACCAAATTGTGTACTTTGAAAGAAAATTAGGGTTTATGGTTTACATGATGAATTGATGATGGAATAAAGTGGGTGTGTGAGTCAAATTTGAGCCCATAAACCCTCCCATATCTTTAAGGCATGTAAATAGTCTATCCATGACAAATTTCATTGCATACATAAACAATTTGAAAAAAATTCAGCGTTGGCCCTATTCATAGGTCACTATTGCCCGTGTCTAGCCCTAGTACAATTTATGTTCCTTGTTCCTTATTCTGTGTTCCTAGTTCCTTGATCATTGTTCATTGTTCCTCATTCCTTGACCATGGTGTAGTCCCCAAGATCCATTATTTTTGAACAAAAAATACTAATGGCATAAAATGTCCCACACAAAGACCAAATATCTGCTACATAAGTCTTTTGTCGTTTTTCAAGGACTATCTAACGAATCTCAATTTTAAGACGATTCAAATAGGACCTAAGAACCTTATGTTCTTTCCTTAAGCATGGGTGACATAACACTATCATTAAATAGTCAAATTGTTACATTTCATTGTTATGCATCATGTGTACTGAGGGCTTGAGCCAACACAAAGGAAACATACAAAGAATATTTGTCTTATGAATAAGATGTGGTACTATCCATTTTGAGGTTTGGAATAGAGATTGTTCATATAAACTACACTACATTGAACCATATTATAATCCCTACACTCCTTGCAAACCATGTAACACCATTCAAATTAGACACATTCTTGCGACGAATTAGCTATACTATCGACGAACTTTTTTCGTCGATAGTATAGCTAATTCGTCACAAGATTATTTACATTCGTCTCTCTTGCGACGATATCAAATGATGCTAATTGGATTCATTTCATATTTGGTTTATCAACTTGAAATTAAAATTTGATACTTTGCAAGCTAGCTGGACCTTGAGTCAAATACGAATATGAAATTTGGAATCATTAACATATCTACTAGAAATTGTGTACTTTGAAAGAAAATTAGGGTTTATGGTTTATATGATGAATTGTTGATGGAATAAAGTGGGTATGTGAATCAAATTTGAGTCCAGAAACCCTCCCATATTGTTAAGGCATGCAAATAGTCTATCCATGATAAATTGCAGTGCATACATAAATTGTTTGAAAAAATTTCAACGTTGGCCCCATTCATAGGTCATTGTTGTCAGTGTCTAGTCCTCGTACAATTTCCATTCCTTGTTCCTTGTATAATTCATTTGACATTGCACACGTCCCAACATCTAGTACTGCAAGGGAGTATTTTTATGGCGTTGATTAAGCAATCAACGAAAAAGAGGGACTTTTCATCAGTACAACTATGACACGGATACATTGTATATACATGAATGTAGAACCTGAAAGAAAAATGAAGAAAGACTGATACAAACTTAAATATTGTGTCAACCAAATTGTGTCCTTTGAAATAAAATTAGGGTTTCAAAAAAAATTCTATAGAAATGACAAACATGTTCATAGAAACTTCATTGATGAAATATTGTGACAACAATATTGATTAAATATTATACGATCATGATGTTATAAAAATGAAAGAGCTTCTCTTGGTTTCAAGAATAATTTATCCTCTATTGAACAAGGCCAACCACATGAAGTTGGAAGCTCATATGGCCCCTCCCCTCCCCCTCAAATCACTCTCAATTGATCCCCAAAACCCAATCTATAAAATAGAAAATAATCGAAAGCAATGTCCTATTAAGATTCATGCATAGAAACTACAAAAACAAAAATTAATGAAGGTACATGAAATTATGTGTTTCTAAATGATATTTTTAGTCTACCACATACTTTAGTATATTGGCAACTATTTTCAGGTTTCACATAATAATTAAACAACATGTAACATAGGATATAAAAACATCGCATAAAACTTAAAAACATGTAATTAACCCATGACATTATAAGTAAATTATTTTACAAGAATAATTCATACAAATTAAAATATTATATAGTCACATACCTAATCCAACCTCGACAACATCTGTGTAATCATCCTTATTCTGTATCTTGATCTTCTTCATCGAACTCGACATTTGTATCATCGTCTGGTTCAGAAACAATGTTGAAAGGATTGATGATATCATCATCGTCATCAATGTTATTTTCGAGAACATTTTCATCAAAATCATCATCAAGAATTGCAATATTGTCTCCTACAACTGGATCATGATCTTCTTTGTCTTCTTCATCTGTCGACCCTCCATGATCTTCCAGCTCTGTATGATCTATTGAATCATTTTCTTGATCTTCAATATCATCTTCTTCCCATAAATAAGTATACTTAATTGGCCTTCCTCTTGGATCATATCTAACAACAAATGACCAATCCCTTTCACCTGAAACATTTGAGTAAAAGACCTGTTCACATTGGCTTGGAAAAACATAGTGATCATGTCCTCTTTCAAACACTGTTGTTTTAATCATTGGAAATCTGTTGGCATGTTGAATACCAGTTCTTTCCTCATCGCGTTCATGCATTTGTAACCTATACCATTTGAAATCGAACAAAACTAATTTGAAGGAATTAAAGTCACACTCAAGTATATCGTTTAAATACCCATAGTATCTATTTTCAGATTCTTGAGGATGTTTGTCACTCCTAGAGGAAACATTAGTGACCTGGAATACTGCAGTTATCCCACTATCATTTGTTTTCATGGTTTCATCCAATTGTTTGATGTGAAATTTATGACCATTGCACCACATAGCATTGTGGTGTTTCAACTGCAATATGTCAGATATGTAAAAGATGCATTGTCAATTAATAAATTAACATATATTTATATAACTTCGAAAGTATCTGAAAAATACAGTACACATGTAGTCACATTAATATAATATAAAATAACTAAATAAAATGGGTGAATTTGCTTACCTGTCCATCTTTCAAACCATATGCTAAATCAAATTCCCTCTGCGTAACATTGGCATCTCCATTACGACGAGCTTCTCTAACCAATTCAGATAGTCGTTGCCATGATAACCTACATCCATTATGTTGTTTACATATTTCAATCCATACATTTATCCAGTCAAGATTATTTGCAATGTATAAATGCAGTGCATCCCACTCTTGAGCAACTGAATCAAAAAATCATAATTCACCAATATTAAATATTAATTATAATGTCCAATATGCAGGTAATTATAAATAGTAATAATTTATGAAATAATTTATATTAATATATTAATGAGTATGATCATATACACAAAAAATGAAACTTTATATGTATTATCAATATATTACCTCTCATTTTTTTCATTCTACCTTGCCCCAACAGATGCTCCTGATCTTCAAATTTTTTGATGGAGTTCACATCCCAAATGCGATCCACTGCATGCATAGTTGGCGCTGCTAATTTAGGAAGATACTGACTAATATACACCATGGATTGA
>ML796215.1:192185-247728 GCA_009831015.1 Picea engelmannii
GTTTCAATGACAACCATCTACATGAGATCATGACACAAGAAAATAACATGTTTCAACATAACATAATATAATATATTACATTACAAGTAAAACACGTGTCATTAAGTACAACAATAATTTGAAAGAACATTTTGCATATAAATCACAACTACTTACCTCGTGTATTTTCCAAGATCATATATAACTTGTTTGACGTTGTTGTCAAAGTCATTTGGGAGAGATAGCAGTAGAACATATTGTAACAAAAAAAATGAACCGTTATTTGTTTCGACCAAAGTAGACAAGAAAAAACAAAAATAAATAAAAGATGTATAAGGCCAATATATATAAATATGTATACCAAAATTATTACCTTAATGAAGGTATACCAATCATGTGTTTTTACCCCACCAAATTCACCTTTCTTCGTTAAGATATTATTTATGTTTGAAGCAAAAACCGTGGGAAATTTAATTCTTTGAATGACCTCTTTTACATCATTGTTTTGTTGCTCTGTTAATAACCATGGAAGGTTATTTCGGTCTAGTACTCCATCTGATCTATTTGAATATCGGATCACACTTCGCATTGCATGATTGGCTTCTTGAATGTCAGTACAAATTTTGACAATTTTTTCTTTGTCCCTCCTACCATCTATGATTCACCATAAAGTTTCAGCCACATTCTTCCCGATATGCATTGTATCAAACAAATGAGTTATTTTTAGCTCCTGATATTAGGGAAACCTCATTAATTGAGTGGGATAACATTTCATTCCTCGAGGAAGCCCATTATTAATACCTTCATGATGATTGTGGCCTTCATGAAGCATAAAATAAATCACAAAAATAATTATCAAATATAGTGTTATAGGAAAACCCCCCTGCAGACAGTGGATTTCCACTTCGATACTAGACCCCTAAGACTAAGGCAGAAAGGTGCTAACATTGGTCACTGACATTCCTTCTAATGAAGCTAAAATAGTTAAGGAAGAAATAGAAAAAGGATAAGGGTGGATGAAATGAAGGTTCAAATATGAGACCTAACGAAAGACTCAACTTGACATCTATGAGATCTGGCGAAAGACTCGACCTGATAGGAGAGGTGACTGTTTCATGTTTAATGATCTTGTCACAGGAAAAGAACTATGCTCCAGGATCTGGGTTGAATCCCTAGATTTTTGTTTCATTTTGTAACGAGCTTGTTACCGAGAGGAAAAACTATGCTCATAACTTATGTTTCATTTTTTAACAAGCTTGCCATAGAGAAGAGAAACTATGCTCAAGGCATATGTTTTAGTTTTTAACGAGCTTTCCACAGAGAAGCGAAACTATGCTTGTGACTTATGTTTCATTTTTTAACAATCTTGCCACAGAGAAGAGAAAATATGCTCGTAAACTATTCTTGATCATGGCTTCCAAGAGGATAATGTTCTGGAAGGACACCATGTCAAGGGACAAAACTCGATCATGGCTTCCAAGAGATATTCACTAGATGGAAGAAGAATGCTATGGCAGGAACACATGTCAAGGGTTGCGACAGGGGTAAGGAGATTAGGATCCAATATCCCTACCGAAGAGATCACCATGTCAACTACTGAATCTAAGTCATATGAAGTTGAAGTCATGGGAGATAACGCCACATAATTGACATGTGGTAGGGGTGATACCGATTGCATATAAGAAACATTGAGGGAGTTCATTGGGTTGATGGTCAAGTCAGGGCCAACAAATGAAAGTTGATCAATAGTCACCATTCTTCCATCGTGCGGGAAATATATCACATGAAAAATAATGGATACAATAGCTTTCATGGCATAGACATAATCTCGCCTAAGGAGTAAATCAAAATACAAGGGGTCCTGGACTACCATAACATCAATAAAGATAGTTTTCCCTCCCAAAGTTATGGGAAACTGGGGAAGGATCCCTAAAGGGTGACTGGTTCTTCTATTAAAAGCGAACAAAGTCTGGGTAACCAGCACAAGTTGAGGATAACCCAAAGCTTGCCAAGCAATAGAGGACAAAATACTAACGAATGAACCTTCATCTATCAGCGCATGAGGAACATCTCGACCACAAACCGTATTGTAATCTTGAAAGGAATGTGAGAGGGAAGACGACGTCCAGTTTGCACACCACAATAAAAAATGATGGCCTCATTACTTGGAGGGGGTTTTACGAGAGAAGGAGGAATGCCCCCCAGTATGGTAGATTCTGTATCAATGAGAAAAATGTGGGCAAAATCGAGTTTACTCTCTAGCGAGAGAGTAGGATCGACTAATAACGACATCAAATCGACCACTTGGGTTTCATTCTCTAAGGGGAGAATGGGTTCGACAGGTGGAAATGGATCGACTGCTTGGATTTCACTCTCTAACGGGAGAGCGAGATCGACCAAAGATGGAATCAGATCAACCACTTTGTCAACTGGTTAAACTAAGGATGTGACCATATTGACGACATGATCAACCGAACTAACCAATGAAGGGACTAGAGAAACTACTTTGGCACTCGTCAAAGGACGCATGGGATTGACCGCGTTGTCACTCTTTAGATGAAGGGTGGGACTGACCAATGATGGGACTGAATCAGTCACTTGGGTTTCATTCTCCAAGGGGACAATGGGATCGAAAGGAGGAAAAAGATCGATTGCTTGGGTTACACTCTCTAACGGGAGAGAGGGATAGACCGAAGATTGGATCAAATCATCCACTTTGTCAACTGGTTCAACTAAGGACGTGACCAGATTGACGACATGATCAACCGGACTGATCGATGAAGGGACCGGAGCAACCACTTTGGAACTCGTCAGAGGAGGAGTGGGATTGATAGTGTTGGCACTCTTCAGATAAAGGGTGGGATTCTTCTTCTTCTTCTTCTCTTTATGTTTCTTCTTCTTCTTATCAACCTGGCTATTTGCTTTAGAGATTTCACTAGGCAAATAAGGATAAATGGAAGGAGACCTGATGGGCGAAGAAGGAGAAAGTTCGACATGAGGTTGATGTGTGGGTGGTGTGCTTACATCTGAAGCACCCGCATTAGATATCACCGGAGTGGAAAACAACCATACCGGTAACCCAATTGTGAGACCTAGAAGGCTCAAATTAGTTATGTAAGGAGGAGCAAAATTTCCGTAAGAAGGAAAAAAAAAAGGTTCCCCTAGAAAAGGGGTTCCTTCATTGGTCATTCCGGGAACTGACGCCATAAAAATAAATATCCAACCTAGATTCTTCTAGGGAGAACAAATAGCACGGGCTAAAAATCTAATAAGAAAGAAAGCAAACAAAACCTTCTCACAATGAGCACACTAATTGGTGATGAAATCCAATGTCGTGGGAACAAAGTAAGAAGGGGTTGAGATAGAGCGGGTGGAAAAGTTACATTGATGACCTGCTTAAAAGACTTACACCCTAGTGCAAGCTCCCACACATAATATTGGGTATACCCTCTAAGAAGCCCGAGTGAGTTTGGCCAACGTCGATTCCAGGTATCCTGAAGACTTTCCCCTCCACAATCACCTTGTGTAAAGACTTTAAAGAGATAGGCCACTAAGGTTACCAACTACAACAGTGATGCCTGGGGAAACAGTCGACAGTCTAATCCACGCACAAGGGAAGGGTATCTGGCCCGAAATCAACTTGAAAGGATTCCACTCATCATCATGGGTATACCTTCAAGTGACCCCCATAATACGCGTAATCTCTACACCAGGACCAACAAAGCAGGGTGAGTAACTTTGTCAGTATTAATGTGACCTCAGGTTTGACCCTTGTGTGAGAAGGGCTTCCCAGGACAAAATGTAGCAATTGTATTTCACCGCTCCCTAACACAAGATTCTATGTTTGTTTGCATATTTAGAAAGTTATCTTTCACACCTATTCCAAATCCCTACAACTAATCTGATGTAGGTTTGCTACCAGAAAATATAAAAATGTCTAATCAATTTTTAGTTTAGCGCTTTATTTTTAAGACTGTTCTTACTCAAAAGGAAAGTGGCCTAGACAATATGGTGTTTTGACCGACTCGAAAGTTATGTAAAGATATGAAGATGCAATCTTTTCATTTCGATGAAAGCTATGCTACGAGAAGGAGAAAACATTCATCATTACAGATGCACAATGTCCCAAAAAGCCAAAAACCATGCAATTTCGCTACTTCAAATGCAAGCTAGTTTCACTCCCCAAAAGAAAAAATGCATTTATCTTCTTTGTTTGTTTATGACGTATACAAAAAGTAAATACAAAACCTTCAATTATCCACTACTTTCAATCAGGAGAAAGAGTCCTATGCAGATGCAAAAGACACGAAGCAAAAGGGCTACAAACAAAGCATGCACTCAAGGCAGTGAGGTATGAAAGAAAACAAGTAGAAACTTGTTCTAACAAGCAATAACACCATCAAGGATTCTAAAACCAATCAAGCATTCAAGGAATACAATAAAATGCAGAGAAGAATCCAAGAAATGATAGGGAAAAAGAGAAATCACTCAAAACTATCATGTCAAAAAAGCAGCTAGAAAAGGCAATTTCACATTTCTGAAAAAGGTTTCAAGATCCAATCAAGACAATAGGGAGTGATAAGAATAAAAAACCATCAAAAACCAATCCAAACAACTTCACAAACCAACCACAGACTCTGGGTAAAGATTTCCACAAAAAAGGCTGCAAAAGACAGAGAAGAAAAAGGCAAAAACTCTCAAAAAAGAGACTAGCACTCCCAAAAAAGGGTGCATAGAGTGTTGCAGTGCTCCCTAAGACACTGTAGGGTGGCTCTGGCGCTCTGGTATGTCCTACAAGTGGGCGTTGAGCCACCCAGAAATTCAAAAAATAGTAAAAAAAAAGAAGAAAAACTCACCCAGAATGCACAAAAATTGGTGAAATTGCTAGTGAAGGTAGGAGAAGGAAAATGGATGATGAACAACCAGTAAAAGTGATCTAAAAGGTGGTAAAAGGGAAGGGACAAACCAAGGAAATACAATTAATATTCCTTCCCCAGTGGAGTCGCCAGTTTCGGTTGTAGGAAAATATCCCTGCAGACAAGTGGATTTCCTCTTGGATACTAGACCCCTAAGACCAAGACAGAAAGGTGCTAGCGTTGGTCACTGACATTCCTTCTATTGAAGCTAAAATAGTTAAGGAAGAAAGAGAAAATATTATAAATACCTTTTCACTGAAGTTTTTCCTTGCTTGATCTAGGTTGATCTTGATCTCCAAGTTCTTTAGAAAGTTCTGCAATTGAAGGAACAAGAACGAAAAAACATACTTCCTATTTCTATTATGTTTAGCTCTAAAATAGATCTATCAAAAAGAACAAATTCATGAAACATACATGAATTTGAAGGAAACAGAACAAGCACACATATATATTAATGAAAACAAGGCAAAGTGCTTACAACCATAGATATAGATGCAACAGCTTCACCAAGCTCTCTTTGTCCAAACCCTTTGCTCAAATGATCCAACAATATAATGCCTATGCTTCATTGATAACTCTCCCTTATGATATCATAAGTTTGATGCCTTTAAACTGCCATATTATACCATTTCTCATGAGATCATAAGTTAGGTATCTCTCACCATATGCTTTTACCATGAGAAGGCCTCCTTATATAATCTTGGAGAGACCCAACCACCTTAGAGATTCTTGGGATAGGTTGAGGATCTTTCTCCTTCAGTTGTGGATCCTCCCTAAGATCCAACCTTGACCTCAGATTCAAATCCAACTAATTTCCAAGATGAAGGGGATTTTTCCCTGATTTTCCTCAACAACCCAAAATTTTCTCAAACATGCCAGTGCTCCCCCAAAAGGGTGAACAGAGCATTGCAACGCTCCCCTAAAGGAGGGTACAGAACACTAGCACTCCCATATAGTGGGCATGGGAGCATTGCCCAAAATTCCTTCAAAAAATCCCAATGCTCCCCCAGAATGGTGTCCTGAGTGTTGTAACGCTCCCCCAAAGAGGGGTAGGGATCGTTGGCACTCCTTAACAATGGGTAGGGGAGCGTTGTCGTTCAAAAATCACTTTTAAGTGGTCTTTTCCCTGGTAAAATCTTTGTGCTCTTTTTCATGTGATTTCTCCTTCTTAAACCAGTCTTTGAAGGTGTCTTAAGTGTCCTTATGATGTCGTTAGAGACACGACATAAGCAAGATGACATTATGATGTTTGTGACACTTGCGACCAAAAATGCGACACTTGTGACACTAGTAATGACGACAATGGGTCATCATTGAAGTGAGTAATTTTGATGTGTAACAAATTCCCCCCAAAGTGCGAAGTCAGAAGATGGAAAATGATGGTTGGAGTACTTTGTAGACTTTTTCGAGCAAGGGTATGGATGCGGAGAACCTGGTAGAAGTTGTACACGACCATCAAACATATATTATGACATGTTTCAAACCCAAGACAGACATACCTATGCTTGGGTGATAAATACTTGCAAGGTATGGCCGCCATAAGAAGGTATTGAAACAGGAAATTTGTGATGGCTAACTCTCGAGGCAAATACTTCCCTTGAACACTGAGGCACAACAACAAAAACATGACATGGACCAAAACACGATGATGCAATGGATACAGTGATTTTCGTCAAGTGACCCAAAGGAGTAAGAAAACTTAGAGGATTGGTTCAGTGCAGAGGTTCAACGGATTTAAAATGCGTGCAAAGACAAAGTGTCGTGTTCAAGGGCGACTGTAAGAGTTACTTGTAATGTTTTCAAAAACTGCTTGGCTTGCTTATTTCAATTTTTTCCCCCATCCAGATAGACGAGTACCTCTTTTTGATTTAACGAGCTCAAGGAGGGTAACACATGCTTGATATAACTCACCTTTGGTAAGTCCCTCTTCCTTTATTTAACGAATTGGAAGAAGTAAGGGTTCGGTCCCATATGGGCCCTTTAATGTATGATTGTTTAACGAGTCTAGAGAAGGTAAAATCGATGGTTTTTTATATTTAGAGAGTCTGAAAATGACTTAAAGATGACTCCAGTGTTGTCCTTTTTCATAATATTAGCCTCGCGAGGCTGAAAAAGAGATAAATTATCACTCAAAAGACGTCCTTTCAAACCTTTTAACGAGTGGGAAAGGAAGTAAGATCACTCGACAATATTTTCATGTTTAGAGAGTCTAAAAAGAACTTAAAGACGACTCCAGGGGGTTCCTTTTTCGTGTATCCATGCGAGTCCAAAAATGAGATAAAAGTTTACTCGGTGCGTTCTTATGTTTTTCCAAGCGTGAGAACGAACTAAGACTATGCTCATTACTCTACACCCAGTTTGAAAGTTAGTGGCTTAACTCCAGAATGATCATCAAAGGCTGGAGACATGCCCCCCAAGCTTCAATTCATTCACTGATTTTGAGGTTGTCACCAATTTATATACTAGATGGAGAAAAAGGATAAGGGTGGATGAAATGAAGGTTCAAATACGAGATCTAATGAAAGACTCGACTCGACATCTATGAGATATGGCGAAAAACTCAACCTGACACGAGAGGTGATTGTTTCATGTTTAATGAGCTTGTCACAGGAAAAGAACTATGTTCCAGGCTCTAGGTTGAATCCCCAAACTTTTGTTTCATTTTTTAATGAGCTTGTTACAAAGAGGAAAAACTATGCTCATAGCTTTTGTTTCATTTTTTAACGAGCTTTCCACATAGAAGAGAAACTATGCTCAAGGCATCTATTTCATTTTTTAACGAACTTGCCACAGAGAAGCGAAACTATGCTCGTGACTTTTGTTTCATTTTTTAACGAGCTTGCGACAGAGAAGAGAAACTATGCTCATAAACTCTTCTTGATCATGGCTTTCAAGAGGATAATGCTCTGGAAGGACACCATGTCAAGGGACAAAACTCGGTCATGGCTTCCAAGAGATCTTCACTGGATGGAAGAAGAATGCTTCGGAAGGAACACATGTCGAGGGCCGCAACACGGGTAAGGAGATCAGGCTCCAATAGCCCTACCGAAGAGATCACCATGTCAACTACCGGATCCAAGTAATCTGAAGTTGAATTCATGGGAGATAACGCCACATAATTGACCTGTGGCAGGGATGATACCGACTGCATATAAGAACCGTTGAGGCAGGTCATTGGCTTGATGGTCAAGTCAGGGACAACAAACAAAAGTTGATAAATAGTCACCATTCTTCCATCGTGCGGGAAATATATCACACGAAAAAGAGTGGATACAATACCTTTCATGGCATAGACATAATCTCGCCCAAGGAGTAAATCGAAATCCAAGGGGTCCTGGACTACCATAACATCAATAATGATAGTTTTCCCTCCCAAAGTTATGGGAAACTAGGGAAGGATCCCTAAAGGGTGACTGGTTCTTTTGTTGAAAGAAAACAGAGTCTGGGCAAACGACACAAGCTGAGGATAACCCAAATCTTGCCAAGCAATAGAGGACAAAATACTAACAGACGAACCTTCATCTATCAACGCATGAGGAATGTCCCGACCACAAACTTGTACTGTAATCTTGAAAGGAATGTGAGAGGGAAGATGACGTCCAGTTAGCACACCCCAATAAAAAATGATGGCCTCATTACTTGGAGGGGATTTTGCGGGAGAAGGAGGAATGCCCCCCAACACAGTAGATTTTGTATCAACGAGAAAAATGTGGGCAAAATAGGGTTTACTCTCTAGAGAGAGAGTAGGATTGATTGATAACGACATCAAATCGACCACTTGGGTTTCATTCTCCAAGGGGAGAATTGGGTTGACCGGTGGAAATGGATCGACCACTTGGGTTGCACTCTCTAATGAGACAGTGAGATCGACCGGAGATGGGATTGGATCAACCACTTTGTCATCTGGTTCAACTAAGGATGTGACCATATTGACGACATGATAAATCGGACTAACCGATGAAGGGACCGAAGAAACCACTTTGGCACTCGTCAGAGGAGGAGTGGGATTGACCGTGTTGTCACTCTTCAGATGGAGGGTGGGACTGACCAATGACGGGACTGAATCAATCACTTGGGGTTCATTCTCCAAGGGGATAATGGGGTTGACAGGTGGAAAAGGATCGACCGCTTGGGTTGCACTCTCTAACAGGAGAGAGGGATCGACTGAAGATGGGATCATATCACCCACTTTGTCAACTGGTTCAACTAAGGACGTGACCATATTGACAACATGATCAACCAGACTGACCGATGAAGGGACCGGAGCAACCACTTTGGCACTCATCAGAGGAGGAGTGGGATTGATCGTGTTGGCATTCTTTAGATAAAGGGTGGTACTGACCAATGAAGGGACCGTAGCAACCACTTTAGTTTCACTTTTCAAATGAAAAGTGGGGCTGATTGATGACGGAACTAGATCAACTACTTTGGTTAGTGCTTCAAACGAGGATGAAACTAGATTGACCACCTGATCAACTAGACTGACTGGGGATGGAACCAGATTGACCATTTCATCAACTAACGATGGGTTGGGGGAAATCTTATGATAACTAGTTAGAAGTTGAAGCTTTTTCAAAAGAGAAGAAGCCTTGTCTGTACGAGAACAAAGGTGAGAATAATGATCACCTTTGCATAACATACAAGGAAATTTGACAGTTGTCTTCTTCTTACCAACCTTAACATCATTAGTTGATGGGACATCACCAGCATGTCTAGCAGAGGCCGATGACATGGAGGACCATATTTCTAAGACCTTGGGAAGACCAGGGAAATCCCTTAGAAAGTGGTCACCCTTACAAAGACTGCAAGGGAATTTGGGTTTCAGATTCTTCGTTTTAGTCTTATTGACCTCATCAACACTCCCAATATGATTAATAATATCTGGTTGCTTGGATCCAACATCTGATGTAGTTGGAGGCTTGGTCCCTTTCTAATTCTTCTTCTTCTTCTCTTTTTGTTTCTCCTTCTTCTTATCAACCTGGCTATTTTCTTTAGATATTTCACTAGGCAAAGAAGGATAAATGGAAGGAGACCTAACGGGCGAAGAAGGAGAAAGGTCGACTGAGGTTGATGTGTGGGTGGTGTGCTTACATTTGAAGCACCTGCATTCGAGATCACCGAAGTGGAAAACAACCATACCGGTAACCCAATTTTGAGACTTGGAAGGCTCAAAGCAGCGATGTAAAAAGGACCAACGTTTCCGTAAGAAGGAAAAACAAAGGGGTTCCTTCATTGGTCATTCCGGGAACTGACGCCATAAAATTAAAGATCCAACCTAGATTCTGCTAGGGAGAACAAACAACACACACTAAAAATCTAGTAAGCAAGCAAGCAAACAAAACCTACTCACAATGAGCACACTAGTTGGTGATGAAATCCAACGTTGCGAGAAGAAAGTAAGAAGGGGCTGAGATAGAGCGGGTGGAAAAGTTACATTGATGACCTACTTAACAGACTTACACCCTGGTGCAAGCTCCCACACATAATCGTGGGTATACCCTCCAAGGAGCCCAAGTGAGTTTAGCCAATGTCGATTCCAGGTACCGTGAAGTCTTTCCCCTCCAAAGTCACCTTGTGTAAAGACATTAAAGAGATAGGCCACAAAGGTTACCAACTACAACAATGATGCCTGGGGAAACAGTCGACAGTCTAATCCACACGCAAGGGAAGGGTATCTGGCTTGAAATCAACTTGAAAGGCTTCCACTCATCATCTTGGGTATACCTTCAAGCGACCCCCATAATATGCACAATCTCTACACCAAGACCAACAAAGGAGGGTGAGTAACTCTGCCAGTCTTAATGCGACCTCAGGTTTGACCCTTTTGTGAGAAGGGCTTCCCAGGACAAAGTGTAGCAATTGGATTTCACCACTCCTTAACACAATATTCTATGTTTGTTTGTAGCTTTGGAAATTTATCTTTCACACCTATTCCAAATCCCTACAACTAATCTGATGTAGGTTTGCTACCAAAAAATATAAAAATGTCTAATCAATTTTTAGTTTAGCGCTTTATTTTTAAGGCCGTTGTTACTCAAAAGGAATGTGGCATGGACAATATGGTGTTTTGACCGACTCGAAAGTTATGCAAAGAGATGAAGATGCAATATTTTCATTTCGATGAATGATATGCTACGAGAAGGAGAAAACATTCATCATTACAGATGCACAATGTCCCAAAAAGCCAAAAACCATGCAATTTTGCTACTTCAAATGCAAGCTAGTTTCACTACCCAAAAGAAAAAATGCATTTATCTTCTTTGTTTGATTATGATGTATGAAAAAATTAAATACAAAACCTTCAATGCTCCACTACTTTCAATCAGGAGAAAGAGTTCTATGCAGATGCAAAAGACACGAAGAAAAATGGCTACAAACAAAGCATGCACTCAAGGCAGTGAGGTATGAAATAAAACAAGTAGAAACTTTTTATAACAAGAAAGAACACCATCGAGGATTCTACAACCAATCAAGCATTCAAGGAATACAATAAAATGCAGATAAGAATCCAATAAATGATAGGGAGAAAGAGAAATCACTCAAAATTGTCCTGTCAAAAAAGCAGCTAGAAAAGACAATTTCACATTTCTAAAAAAGGTTTCAATCTCCAATCAAGAAAATAGGGAGTGATAAGCATAAAAAACCATCAAAAACCAATCCAAACAACTTCACAAACCAACCACAGATGTTGGGTAAAGATTTCTGCAAAAAAGGTTGCAAAAGACTCAGCAGAAAAAGGCAAAAACTCTTAAAAAAGAGACTAGCGCTCCCCCAGAAGGGTGCACAGAGTGTTGCAACGCTCCCTAAGACACTTTAGGGTGGTGTTGGCGCTCTGGTATGGCCTACAGGGGGGCGTTGAGCCACCCAGAAATTCAAAAAATAGTCAAGAAAAAGAAGAAAAACTCACCCAAAATGCACAAAAATTGGTGAAATTGCTAGTGAAGGTAGGAGAAGGCAAATGGATGATGAACAATTAGTAAAAGTGATTTGAAAGGTGGTAAAAGGGCAGGGAAAAACCAAGGAAATACAATTAGGATTCCTTCCCCAGTGGAGTCGCCAATTTCTGTTACAAGAAAATCCCCCTGCTGACAAGTGGATTTCCTCTTGGATACTATACACCTAAGACCAAGACAGAAAGGTGCTAACATTGGTCATTGACATTCTTTCTAATGAAGCTAAATTAGTTAAGTAAGAAAGAGAAAAGAGTATAAATACCTTTTCGCTTAAGTTTGTCTTTGCTTGATCCAGGCTGATCTTGATCTCTAAGTTCTTCAGAAAGTTTCGCAATCGAAGGAACAATAATGTCAAAACATACTTCTTATTCCTATTATGTTTAGCTCCGAAATAGATCTATCAAAAATAAAAAAACTCATGAAACATACACGAATTTGAAGGAAACAGGCCAAACACATATATATATTAATGAAAACAAAGCAAAGTGCTTACAACCATAGATGTATATGCAACAACTTCACCAAGCTCTCTTTGTCCAGACCCTTTGCTCAAATGATCCACCAACAGAATGCCTATGCTTCACTGATAATTCTCCCTTATGAGATCATAATTTTGATGCCTCTAAACTGCCATATTATACCATTTCTCATGAGATCATAAGTTAGGTATCGCTCTCAATCTCCATATGCTTTTACCATGAGAAGGCCTCCTTATATAAACTTGGAGAGACCCAACCACCTTAGAGATTCTTGGGATAGGTTGAGGATATTTCTCCTTCAGTTGTGGATCCTCCCTAAGATCCATCCTTGACCTCAGATTCAAATCTAACTAATTTCCAAGATGAAGGGTATTTTTCCCTGATTTTCCTCAACAACCCAAAATTTTCTCAAACAGGCCAACGCTCCCCCAAAAGGGTGCACAGAGCATTGCAACGCTCCCCCAAAGGAGGGTACAGAGCGCTAGCACTCCCTGACAGTGGGCAGGGGAGCGCTGCCCAAAATTCATTCAAAAAATCCCAACGCTCCCCCAGAATGGTGTCCTGAGTGTTACAATGCTCTCCCAAAGAGGGTTAGGGAGCGTTGGCTCTCCCTGACAGTGGGTAGCGGAGCGTTGCCCTTCAAAAATTATTTTTAAGTGGTCTTTTCCATGGTAAAAGCTTTGTACTCTTTGTCATGTGATTTCCCTTCTTAAACCAGTCTTTGAAGGTGTCTTAAGTGTCCTTATGATGTCGTTAGAGACACGACATAGGCAAGATGGCAATATGATGTTTGCGACACTTGCAACAAAAACTGCGACACTAGTAATGATGACAACGGGTCATCATTGAAGTGAGTAATTTTGATGTGTAACATATGGTAAAATAAATTCAATGATTAAAATAAACATTCAAAACATTACATGATCTACGATACATTATGAAATTGATTACCTTGATGATTTCTATTATATTCCAACCTCCATAGGTGAGGTGTCATTCTTCATGGTTTTAAACCAGTCTCTTCTTTCCCATTGAAAATGTGTTTTCCAGTAATACGATACCTATGGTTCTTAGGAAGAAGGTGCCTATACTCATCAAACACCATCTTTCCTAAACTTTTTGAATGACGATACTTCATCTTAGGGCCACAAACTGAACATGCAAATTTACCCTTTATTTGAAGACCTGCAACAAATGGATTAATGCCAATTATACGATGAGATTATTTAAAAATTAAACATGCACCATGATAACATTAAAAAATTATATAGTCTTAAAGAGCAATATTAGAATGCTACATACCACAAAAATGTGTTAGTCCAGGGGCATCATGAATTGTCCATAAAAGTATTCCACGGAATTTAAATTTCTTCTCCTCGATTGGTTTACATATGTCATACATTATGATGCCAACCCATAACTTTCGTAGCTCGTCGATAAGAGGCTCGATATATACATTAATATATTTAACCTAGTACTTACCTAATTGTTTGAAATTACACACAATTACTATAGGAATGATATCATGTAATATATATAAGTAAATAAATAAACAAAAGATATGATGCAAAAATTGAAACAAATGAAAATGTTACATTCAAAAAATTAATGCAAACAAATACCTGGAACAATCATTGTCAACATTATGTGCTCCCTCTTTATTGACATCCAAGGAGGAATGTTATTGTTGATAACAAAAATATGCCACACTGAGTAAATAGACCTGAGCTCTCTGAATGGATTAACACTGTCAGCTACCAATGAAAGCCTAACATTATGAGGTTCATCTTTGAAATCTGCCCATTTTTTCTCAATTTCACTAAATGCAGAACCATCGACAGGCATTCAAAGAACACCATTTCCACTTATGTTACGTGCATGGTAATCTGTAAATTGTGCTATGCTTTCACACCTGAACAATTGTTGCAAACATGGAATTATGGGAATATGACGAAGAACCTTTCAAGGCACCCTTTTTGTTACTTGATCAGTTTGATATATACTGATAAGACATTGCAGACATTTTGTTTTCGAAGCATGTTGTCCATAATATATAATATGGTCCTTGGGACATGCATCTATAGTTTGATAATCCATTCCAATGTATTTCATAATGGCATGAAAACCTCGATATGTGCAAGGTAAAATATTTGACGATGGTAACAAAAATTAACCTAACAATCTACAACATAACAAATAACTAGTTAATGTAAGAACATTAATCGTAAAAATTGCATTCTTATTTTACACATTAATTAACACTAAAAACAAATAGAAAAAAATCAACATTTATGTATAATATGAGATGAAACATATTACATACCTTAGGATCTGTGTCATACAAGTGTTCGACAAATTATTCATAACCTTTAAGTTCACTAGCAGCAATGTAACAAAGAGAAGATTTACTCTTGATCCTTCATAAAGTCGTTTATTTGCCTTTTCTAATAGAGGTTCATCATAAATACCAGCATTGTCCCCATCCTCATCTGCCTATGAAAACAAATCTTGGATCATTTGATTTGTCCCATCATCTTCTTCCATGGGATCATTAACTTGATTTGTCCCATCGTCTTCTTCCATGAGATCCTCATTTGCTTGGTCATGATGTTCCTTAGCTTGTACAACATCATTTATACTAATACTTGATGCAATATTCTGCGGAAAGTTAGAGGGAAACTCTAACTTTATAATTACAAACAATCATGCAAAATTAGTGTATACTATAACAAACATTCAAACAATATATATACATATATATAATTTTATATAAAATTGACAAACTAAAAAAAGATAATGAATATATAGCTAATTACCATGGGACGATATTCATTTGATCCGCCATCAATGTGCCCATATTTCCTACAATGTTTTATAGTTGTTGCTACTAAAATTCTTACGGGACGTATGAGACAACATTTTTGGCAAGGGAAATAACATCTACCATAACCCTTTTCACCCGATTTACTTTTTTCCCCACCTATAACTATATTCTGCGACATTCTTCTGCACAACTTCCGCACAAAAATACCCTTTCGGAACAGTCGTTGTTATAACAAGATTGTCGCAACATCTTTAAATCGTCAAATATTTATAGGTCAATTTAGGTCACCGTCATAGCAATTGCGACGACCGTGACCTAAGCATTTTTTTTTCTTTTAGGTCAATTTGTCGAAGACGGGAACAGTTATAACAGTCAAGTCAAAGTTCGTCGCTCTTGCAACGAACTTTGACTATATCAATTTAGACTTTGTTAAAATGTATAACGGTCAATATGGATAGTATCAAAAAGTGTAATGGTCAATAGTGAGTGTCACTCTTGCGACGAAAACACAAGTTTGTCGAAATTGAGACAATAGTCCACCATCTTGATTATCATCGCAAAAAGACGAAAGTTTGCTTTCGTCAATGGAGCGACGAATATGGGGTGGATTTAGATAAAAATTGAAAAATTGAACTTTTTTTCTTGAATTTTGTGATGAAAGAGTACTTTTGTCGCAAGTAGTCGTCACAATTTTTTCAATGTGTAGTAGTGATCGGGTCATTAATGTGAGATGATATATATTGGTACTTGATGTTGATTATGTTTAAGATCTAATAGTCCACATACATTCTCCATGTGCCATCCTTATTTAGAAGTAAAAGAATGGTGGATCCACAAGGCAATGGCTTGGGTCAAATGTGGCCCTTGTCTAAAGTCTCTTGAATTTACCTCTTAGTTTCTTCATTTTCCAACAAAGAAGTATAGTGCAACACATCATTTGTAGAACAACTCCTCATTGCAATTCAATGGAGTGCTTGATTGTGTGACTGAGAGGCATTTTATCTGTCTCGTTGAACAACTTAGAATAATGTTATTGTACTTTATCGATTTGATTCTACTCCTCTAACTTCTCTTGTTGCATTGGATTTTTGTGCAACGAGGCCTTGGGGTCCTTGTGTGCTCAATTGGAGAGTGCAATTTCGTCCTCTTTCTCTAGTCATAGTACTAACCAAACAAACTATCCTTGGACTTTTATCAATGTTTGTGCTTCCTTAGTTAAAACAAGCACTAAGGGGGTTGGATCCTTGTGTTTTGTTAATCAATAAGATTGGGTATCTTTAACAAGTTTGTATTGGTTTAGGTTCCTTTGGTAATTAACATCTTGATCCCATAGGAATGTATTACCAAATATCACACCAAACACATCCAAAGGAAGAACGATGAATTCTAATTTATCGATATAATTATATGAGATGGAAAACTTTACTTTTCACTTGGGTTGAACATGGATTTCCTTATTCCCTTTGATCCAACCCAAGGAATATGGTTTAAAATTCAACTACTTTTGAGATGAGTTCTTGCTAGCCACTAGTGTCAAACACCATGGTCACAAGCTCCTTTTTGTTCTGGATCCTAATGGAGAGTAGCTTTTCATGCTTGTTGTGACTATTATGCACCATTGCTATCAAATAAATTTCTTCTATCACACTATTAGGTACCGAGATCTATTTCTCCTTCCACTAGCATAGTCATCTTAGAGTGCTTCTTTGGATGTGGCCTCCAAAATTCATCCTTGGGATATTATGTATTCTTGCAATAATTGAATATTGTGACATTCTTCTTCTTCAATGCACTCTATACTTCTCTAAGTGTCTTGGAGTCAGTGTTATTTTGTGAATCCCGTTAAATGGCTTCTTACACATACCATATTTTAGAATGGTTTTATTTCATTTGTCGAAGTTAATGGAAACAACATTCTTAATCTTCCTCCAATTGTTCTTAGCCTCTGCTAACTGATCCTTCTAATTGACATCTTTAAGAGTGCATTTGTCGAACATCTCAAGTTCCTTCTGAAGTGGTATAATATAATTGTCCTTGATGATGAATGAATTAATCCCATGTTAGAATTGTTTGTTTCTATTGATTTTCTAATGAGCAAGGTTAAGTATGAAGTTCATTTCATTTTTAGCATTTATCCATAACCATTAATGTTGCAGCAACCAACATCACAGGAAGAAGCACCATGCACAAGAACACAAGAAGTATTCTGGGAAACCCTTCTCAACAAGGAGGGGAAACCTAGACAAATCCTTTGCTATATTCTTCAAGAGAAAGTCCTTCACCACCAAGAAAACCTAGCACACAAGAGGGTGCTCAAACCATAGAAGACAAGCGCCCAAGATAAGTGCGCACTTTTATCAAGAAGGTGTACTTGTTGAATTTTCCAAACTTACTTGAAAGATGTGTTTCCTCAATGGGGAATTTACCTTTACTTATACTAACCTGAACCTGTCAACAGAAGTGTCTATTGGCACAACATGGTCGGCCTCACTATCTTATAATATAATTAATATTAACCAGATTAATTATCTTTTACATTAATTACTAGTCACATTGAGGTGGGGACGACATGTACCCTTTACATTACAATTAGGGTTATAGGCAGGTCTGACTCTTGAACAATATAGAAAGGGATATGATACACCCACTAGTGTTCATCCACTAGGGGCACATCCATAGGTATGTCCATATCTCTGGCTCACTGTATTACACAGAGGAACCACTTCTTCACATGTTCACCTGTGCTTGTCCATAGACACGTCCACTCAACATATCTTATTTCCCACTGCATTACACAAGAGATTTGTCTGGAGTTTCTTGTCAACTCTTCTGCTCAGAGGAGGCTAATACATCATCTTCATTTTTGTTCTCATGAAGATGCACCCATCACTTTGGGATTTCACACATTCACCTTGTTCTCAACCACAGGCACATCTAACTCAATAAATCACCTTTCCCACGGGATAATCATTTGAAGTTCTTCTTGACTCTCTGAATGGAGGAGGTCATCTCTACGTTCCGTCTCTGTCTTAGATAGGAACCACACACCTTCTACAAGGGCTTTCTCTCAAGTTTGTAAGCTGGATAATATCTCATATGGCTGCAATGATCCACATCTCACAGGTTTGTAAGTTGGAGAATGTCTCACATAACTACAATCATCAACACTCCCTCTCATCTAGGGTGACATTCTTCATTATGCCAAGTCTCACACAGATGTCCTTTGAATTTTGTCTTGGCTGGAGTTATCAATACTCCCTCTCAACTAGGGATGCATTCTTCACCAAGTTAGTTTGGTGAATATGTATGCAATCTAATCATGTGTAGAAAGGTACTACATGTGTATGATTTTCCTCTGCATCATATCTCTAATACAAGAATATTTCATCTCATCGTGTTTCGATCCATCAAGAAAACACTGGGTTCTCAAGGAGCTTTATACACGGCTCTTGGTTATCATAATAGGATCCATCTCATGATTAAGTAAATCTGTCAGAAGCTTGTGAAGCCATACTGCTTTGCACACTCAATGGTACATACTCTGCTTTTGTGATATTCAAGGCCA
Organism: Picea engelmannii; assembly: GCA_009831015.1. NCBI lineage: Eukaryota > Viridiplantae > Streptophyta > Pinopsida > Pinales > Pinaceae > Picea > Picea engelmannii. The sequence continues at coordinate 210,902 of ML796215.1, forward strand.
CATAGATTTCATTTCATGTTGCATTAGGAAACCATGGAAAACTTCATGGTAGAACATCAACCAAATGTGCTCTTTCGGTCCACTCTACTTTCTTATCAATCTGAATAGACATATCCTGCAAACTCAAGTTCACTCTGGAGGTATATCTCAGGCCATATCCAACTGTGCCTCATGTTTTGTTGTTGTCTAGTGAGTCTGTCTCGGTTGACTCGTGAAATGACTAAGCACATTCACTGCATGGAATGAATCAATTATGGTGTTAACCAGATACATAAGTGATCTAATCAGTTGTGGATCAGTCTCGTCTGAATCATCAACAATCTTCTCCTTCTAAATTTATCACGGTGGATTTTTCATTCTGTCATACTTGAACTTCTTTAATATATTCACTGTATATTTCCCTTAACTTGGGAAAATCTCATCGGTCCTCTGTCATACTTCTTGTCCCAAGAAGTAGTGAATCATACTCAGATTCTTCATCTAGAGTTCAGAAATCAAGGATTACTTGTATCCAACAACAAGGCTTTTTGAATAAATCACCAAAATCAGGCTCTCGTTATCAACAATGTAATGACATAGGTTTGGATTAGCAACACTCTTGTTGAACTCCAAACTCATTAAGAATTTATCTATCTGATATAGTTTCCAACTCATGGATGGTAGTATGGATGGAAGTGTATCGAGTTTATTGGATCAAGTGTCTCATCATAGACAACTCCCTCTGTTGGTGAGAAACCTCTGGCTATAGATCTCGTTTTGCATTTCTAGACACTTCCATCAGCTGCATATTTGATCTTATAGGTTCACTTGGAAGTTACCATAGACTTCCCTTCTGATCCCTGAATAATATCTTATGCATCATTCTTTAAGATATATTGGTATTCTTCTGTTATGGAATCTTTCCATACATGTTCCCATGTTGCTTCTCTAAGACAAGGAGGCTCAACATTAATAAGGTGGCTCATGACTGAAGGATAGCTTGAAAATCTCTTTTACTTTCTCGGGATGTGCCTTGAGAGGCTTGTATGTTTTTTTGCCTCTTGCAGAGTGAATCTAGGTGGGCCTTTTATTCCCTACTGCAATATCTCTGAACATATCAACTGGAGCAACTAGATCAACTTGAATAATGTATGTCTCCCTCTGAGTTGTTGAAGGGGGAGAAGGTATTATCTTACTGTCAATCTCCATATTATATTCTCTAGGTTTGTTGAATGGGTATCTCTTCTTTTAAGGAAAACGTCTCTGCTTGTTCTCGCATAATAATCAATTAAATATGGTTTGGACTCCCATACTAGGGATAATGGTCCAAGTCTTTGAGGGCTCCCATACTAGGGATTTATTCAAAAATGAAATCAACTATAAAATTTTAAATCAATTGATTTACCTGGTTTGTAGTCATGCTTTAGTTTTAGAGGAAGTACTTCTCCTCTCTCTTTTCTTCATTCTTTTGAGGTGGGTTTGGATATATGTCAACGGTGGAAGCATATTTTCTTCCCTTCTTTCTGGTTGGACAGTTTCTTGCATAGTGTCCATAATTGTCACATCTGAAGCATTTAATTTCCGAAACATCTCTTCTTTGATAACCTGGATTTGATGAAGACTTTTCACCTTTAAATGTTTTCCTGGAATTTATTTTAAATTTTCCTCCTTTATTTGTATGAAGTGCAAGAGCATGATTTTCTTCTGAGGAATCTTCCACTCCTCTATTTCAAGTCTAAGTTCCTCTTGAGTATAATCTGTCCATAGATGATCAAAGGTTGGTAGAGCTTCTCTTCCATTGATACTCTGAAGGAAAGGCTCCCATGATTTTGGAAGGTTATTGAGAGTGGCTAAGACAAGTTCTCTACCAGACATGATTTCTTCGATGGTCTCTAACTATTCTTTAATCTATGATAACTTCATATAGAAGATGGCAACTGTGTCACCTTTCATCAATTTGGTACTTTGAAGTTGTCTCTTTAAGGTAATATCTTTGAGGGTGTTTTCACTTTCAAACATTTCTTTTAAAGCTTCATACACATCATAGGTTGTCTTCAGGTTGGCAATACGAGGTAAGAGATGATCAATTTTCTTGCTTTGACATCTTCTTCCTTTCTTATCTTCTTTTCTACATCTATATTTGTGTCTGGTAGGGTTTTAGTTACCACATACAAGAGGTCATGTTCTTCAAGGGTGACCTGAAGCCTTGATTTCCAGGAGCTGAAGTTGCTTGCTCCATCATGCTTATCTTCTACTAAGGCCCTGTTCTTCATTTGATTTGTTTCTTCAAACTCTCGCCAAATGGATTTTGAAAACCTAATTATTAGGTTGAATTAGTAACCTTGGATTATGTTGGACTTATGACTACCAACAATCAACTTGATAGTGTCACAAAGATGCTTGCTGATTTAAAAACATTTCTTCAGAAATCCAAGATTAATATTCTGCAGGAAATTTCGGCACCCTAGAAACCTTAGGGCTAAAAACTCAAAATTCTCAGAATTTGATTTTAAGAGCTTCTGGAGATGCGTTGGAGGAGGCCGTACTCTTCTATTCCAAAAATATCCCTAGAGTCAAAGTATTAAGGGCTAGAAAACCACTGAAAGGAGGGTCGTACAAAATTTTCTAGAAACCTTATAAGGGTCGTACGGTTCTGCAAAAGGTGAGAGGATTCTTGGTGGATGCTTGTGCAATGGGTTCTTTCAATACCTATGCTCTGATACCATGTTGATTTTCCAATGAGAAAGGTTAAGTATGGATTTCATTCCGTTTTTAGCATTTATCCATAACCATTAATGTTGCAGTAACCAAGATCACAAAAAGAAGCACCATGCACAAGAACACAAGAAGTATCCTAGGAAACCCTTCTCAACAAGGGGAGAAAACCCAGCCAAGCTAATTCCTTTTGCTATATTATTCAAGAGAAAGTCCTTCACCACCAAGAAAACCTAGCACGCAAGAGGGTTCTCAAACCCTAGAAGACTAGTGCCCAAGAGAGGTGCACACTTTTTCCAAGAAGGTGTACTTGCTGAATTTTCCAAACTTACTTGAAATATGTGTTTCCTCAATGGGGAATTTACCTTTACTTATACTAACCTAAACCTGTCAACATAAGTGTCTATTGGCACAACAAGGCCAACCTCACTAGCTTATAATATAATTAATATTAACCAGATTAATTATCTTTTACATTAATTACCAATCACATTAAGGTGGGGTTGACCTGTACCCTTTACATTACAATTAGGGTTACAAGCAGGTTTGACTCTTGAACAATATAATTAATATTAACCGGATTAATTATCTTTTACATTAATTACCAATCACATTAAGGTGGGGTTGACCTGTACCCTTTACATTACAATTAGGGTTACAAGCAGGTTTGACTCTTGAACAATATAGCAAGGGATATAATACACCCACTAGTGCTCATCCACTAGGGGCACATCCATAGGGATGTCCATATCTCCAGCTCACTGTATTACACAGAAGAACCACTTCTTCACATGTTCACCTGCGCTCGTCCACATGCACCGCCACTCAACATATATTATTTCCCACTGCATTACACATGAGAGTCATCTGGAGTTTCTCGTCAACTCTTCTACTCAGAGGAGGATAATACATCATCTTCATTTCTGCTCTCATGATGATGCACCCAACACTTTGGGATTTCACACGTTCACCTTGTGCTCAACCATAGGCACGTCTAACTCAACAAATCGCCTTTTCGACAAGATAATCATCTGGAGTTCTTCTCAACTCTCTGAATGGAGGAGGTCATCTCTACGTTCCAACTCTGTCTCATATATGAACCACACACCCTCTTCAGGGGCTTTCTCTCAGGTTTTTAAGCTGGAGAATATCTCACATGGCTGCAATGATCCACATCTCAGAGGTTTGTAAGCTGGATAATGTCTCACATAGCTGAAATCATCAACATTTTCCAATAGTGTATTTGCACTCATATATATTCTCTAATCACAACAAATGTTCTCCATGCATGCATAACACTACAAAGACAACTTTGTATTCATTTGTGAATTAGTATTCTTCATAAAAATAATTTACCTGCCTCAACCAATCATCAAGTTGCAAGGTATTTATTTGACCATTATAGAGTGAAATATCCACCTTAGTTTCCACTCAAGATGAACACATATTCCATTATAATATTCCTTTAGGATTACTTGGCTTCTTGCTTGAGTTTCTCCTAGAGAGTTGTTATTGAATGGTACCCTACAATGTTGTCACAAAAGTTGTCAAATTCTGCAACATATGGGTGATATTCATCAATTGATTATCCATAGACCCGACTTTTGAGTTAAGACTAGCAACTTCAACTTTAAGTATATTCATGTGGTGTTGCATTTTTTCTTTAATTGCCTTATTTATCTAAGAGTGAATCTTGATCATAAACTATGTTACAATATGCCAAACCACTGCTTTGATACTGATCCGAGATACCGTGCTTAGTAGAATTGCCACATCCACAACAATAGTTTCAATGCCTTTATCTTACATATATAATGAATTGGTTATGGAAATCCAATCTCATAAAACAAACTTAGATAATATAAATGATTTTGTACAAGAACATATGCAATTGACACAATAAATTAGGTAGACTTTGAAGTTTCATTGAAGATAAGTCCATACAACAATTTTGTGAAGAATATGGAACTCAATACCAATTAACAACTATATATCCACTAACTCTACACCAACACCATTTTGATGACAATTTTATGCTGGTAAATAAATAATACATGCTCAAGGGATTACGAAGCATTTGACATCTACTCTTTTTAGATCTCACACTACAATATTGTGTAAGGGTTAGGAAGATGGAGATACATGGAGAACGAGATGATGATATATTATAGTTATTGATCTACCACTCATAATCATTCGCTAAGTTGTCAATCCATGTTAGTGTGTCTATGTCGAGCCGTGTTGTGTGATTATGCTTAAGGTTGTGCACATGCATCATGTTTCAGTGCATGCCACTAAAATATAAGTGCATCCATAACACCATTGATTGTCATTGTAATGTGCACATGAATGAAACTATAGTGCATTCTCAAGCTAAGATATCTTATAGGGTAAACTCTTCTCTAGTGTGATTCATTTGGCTCAGGACTTAGTGATATTTGAGTCTTTTATGGAACATCCGTGAAAGCTCTAATGAAAAAGAAACGACTTCCTCCTCCATAACTCCATTTTTTTCTCCATTCGAGGTCATTGGAGAAGATAAATCAACTTCGTTTAAATATTCTCTTCTTTGGTCAGAGAAATCCTTGAGCAACATCAAGTTTGCTCCTAGGTAAGTCCCAACAAATTCTTCCCTATTGTTAAAGAATGCCACAATTCCATATTTCTTTTGGATAAATCATCCTCAATTTTGACTATGAAGGTCTCACTTGAATGGGTTAAAGATGACAAGAACCATATATGAAAGATGGGATGATGTGTAGGGTTAATGGTTTATGGCCATCACCGAAAGTATCTAGAATTAGGTTGTAGATTCTCGAGGTTCTTTCTTGGAGGATCTAGTATTTATTATCTTGAATGCAAAGGATTTTTCATTCTCGATTTTAAATTAGAGCAAAATGGAGTATGGGTTGCTTGTAAGGGCTCTTGATTTGTGAACATAGTTGGTTTCTTTATGAATCCATGGAAACATGGTTTCAACCCACTTACAAAAGCATTAATAGAGGCCTTGATTTGGGTTATCGTGCCCAATGTCTCTATGGAATATTGGAATGTGAATACCCTTACAACAATTGATAACACTTTGGGAATGTTTATCACCATGGGTCTATTAATAACAAGGATGTCCATTACTATCGATACTTGATCTACAATTATGTAGATTTTAGTAAATGCCTTCCAAATAAAATGATGGTGGAGTATGAGAATCGTAGCTTGACACAATCTATGTAATATGAAAATATAACGTTCAAGGGTACGATTCACTTTCAACATGGATACATGGAAACATTTTTCCTAAAGGGAGGGGTATCTTAGGTTAAAAAGTGATTGACTAACAAACCCCCTGGAGGAAACACTAGAGTTGAGTCATTATTGGGTGACTCCATTTATGTACTTAAATGGAGCTCTAGTAAATATCCCCACCCCACCATTAGTGTAAGAGACATAGACACTAATATGGAGATGACTAACTAATGAAATCTGTCACATCAAGAGCCCCTACATGATTGTTCCCTTGGAATGGTGGAGAGAATACACGAGTCAAACAATCTAGATCAAGGAAGGGAACCGATCCCTTTGACCAAGTCATAATATGTACTACAATTAGCCTTATAAAGGAAATCCTACAATGTTGAATCAATTTACTAGTTGGATGGAAATTCAAAAGAAAAAATGAAAAAAAAAAAACATTTCATCAACACACATGATCCTCATTGCAAGGAAATAATACTGAGTGGTCTCTTAGCAAGTTATGTAAAACAACCAAGATATATTACCTATGGAGAGCAAAACTTGTAGTTAGTCCTTTAAAAGTAGACAAAAGGTCAAACATAGAATAATGTTTAGCACCGAAGCTAGTGTTTTAGTTATTAAAGTTAAAACATCAAATATCAAATCTTAACTAATGAGGAAAGGTTGTAAATTATTCATGAGGAAAATGTTATAAATTAATTTCTATGATTTTTTTTTTTTTAAATAAAAAAGCATTTTAGTGAAGTAAAACAATTTTGTGATTATTCAATATGTAATTTTTTTTTTCCAACAAGATGTTTTTAGTGGACACTTCCCTCATAGTTAAGGTAATAAGAAAATATATATAGTGATGATAACCTAGAAAATCATATACACCATGTCATGTTGCGAAGGCTCTATACTAAACTTCGTTATTATTTTTCTTTCTTTAAAATAAACTACCCAACTTTTTAGTAGAGTGGGATTGAAATTGCTACGAAGTATTACTTTAAAGATTGAAATTGCAAAGAAGTATTACTTTAAAGATTTGTATGTAGAATTTATACAAAATGAAGATATCCAAATAGATAGTGGCTCTCCTATTAATATAATGGTTGAATGGTCTCAAAATGAATATGTATGCATGTTTGTTCACCTTCTCTACATATATGAATAATAAACAATGAATAATAAATAAAATAATGTATAGTCCAATACATCTTGTTTTGTCTTAAATTCCTTTCTACTACTTAAAAATAATATAAGATAAAAATTATTGAAAATCCATGACATTTAGTCTTCACAAAATTTAGATGCCACTCACTATTCCATTACAATCACATTTCCACTTATGATTCCACCATGTCTCAACGCATAATTCAACCATACCAAAGATCATGTTTCTTAAACTTAGAAATCAACAAATTCATGGAACCAAGAAATACCAAAAAATGTGCATTTTGAGTTCATATTTTCAGCCTTAACCTCACCCACACTAGTTGTGGTAGACTCTTACAGATCCAACATTGGGTCGTAGCATAATTGTAGCGATGGTTGTGAACATGGATCAAAATTAAAGTCGTCATTGCTCGTCAAGAGCCTTCTAGCTCGTCATATAAGGACATAAAATTTTTCTCATGTAAATGAAAGTTAAAATAAAAAATTACTCGTCAAAGTTGAAATGAAAATTATTTTAGATTTTTTCAAGTGAAGGGTAAGGAAATTTTTCACAATATATTCTACTTGTCATTGTTTTTATAGATTTTTTCTTTTATTAGTCATTTTTTCCTATACTGTGACAATTAAAAAAAATGTTCACATTTTTTTCTTGTTACATGTTAGTAGAAACCAAGGTGGGCCCATAAACGATCCTATTCTCCGCCTCCGGATCTATGAATGCATCATGCTTGGTTTTAGAATAAGCAAGCAAGAAAGAGGAGATTACTCTTCTGCTTGACCCAATCATATAAATATCGAGTATGATTATATTGTCATCACAAAGCTTCTTAATCTCTTGTCTAACTATGGGGTACACAAGAGTTATACAAGGACCCCCGCTCCTCTCTCAGATATACCGACAAGAAAAGTTGCATAGGTGGTTGCATAGGGGAATCTTGATCGAAATATATTTTCTTTCTCGAGGAGCTCCTTCTCTTCACAAATCTTTAGAATGGTGAGCAATAGGAGTGGGTCAACATCAAGGACCTCTCTGCAAGCATACACAAGTTCAACAACAGACCCCTATCAGTATCTTAGTTCGTTTTGTTCCTCAGAGGGGAGGAATAATTCCAATTCGAATCAACCCCCATCATCTTGTTGCTTGGATTTACAAACGATAACTACAAATCTTCTACAACTTTGTCTGTGTGTATCTGCTTCAGTTGCTTGCATTTACGAATGATACTTCTAAAACAGTGATGTATGTGCGTAAATACATAGATAATGCATGGTAAAATCTCAATCGAGCTGTAGTTTAATTTAATTGATTTCATACACTAGCATAATAATTTAATCAATAAGAGTTAACCCAAGTTGTAATTTAATTTAATAGATTTCATATACATGAGTATAAAAAATTAATTGATTTCGTACACTTATAACAAGCATAAGAATTTCATGTGAGAGTTGTTATCTTTTGGTTATGAAGAGGGAATGCTACTTTTTCATTGTAAAACTTGAATGTTAAGTGCATATTGTTTATTTTTACTAGATAAAATATTGTAAGTTTCAAGGTTTTTGGGTTAGGTTGAAGTATTTCTAAAGTCTTGAAATATAAAGTTAAAAACAACATTCATTTTACAAAAAGAAAACCAAGTGAGCTTAAAAATCTACCGTGTTCACATAGACATGAAATAAAATTTTGTAATCATATAATGAGTTTGAATTTTAAAAAAATATCACTTTCCATTTTCCTTAACAAATATATATAATCATGTTAATATTTATATTAAATGTTGAATTGTTTTCATAATTTTCTTGAAAATTGATATGATGTGCAAATTCTTCATTAGGCCATACATATACTTATTGAAAATGATCAGAATTAATAAACTGTTAATTATAGATAAGTTTTTAATAGAATTTTAATGATAGATAAGTTTTTAATGGATAAAATTTGATATGCTATGTTATATATTATTATGAAAACATATAATTAGTTAAATTTTTCATAGTTAATAATCATTTTATTAGATTAAATTTTAAATTATTTTTTATTTTCATATAAAAATGATTTATTTTAACTTTTCAATATATAATATATAATTGTTAAAACTAAGTTAATCGTTCAAATTGAAATATAACTTCCTTTCAAATTTGATGATACCTGGTTGGTTGGGAAGGATATGGAATACATGTGAGAACTATGTGGTTATAGGTCAAGGCGTTGTCATTGCCACGTATGGGGCATCACAAGTATACGCCCTTGTCCCTTCAAAGTTTTCTGTGGAATTAACTGGATCAAATTTCATGATTCGGCAGCGGGCAACCTGCCACATAAGCAACGAGGTAAAGACGCCGCCTTCCGTGACACTTGTTTGCCATGCATATCCTTTGGATAGAAACGCAAACGGATAATGTGAGCAGATATCTGGCTTCGAACGTCTAACTAGTTTCGTACATTTATTGGACAGGAAACGGTTGTTTATATCTCGATGCATAATAAGGGCGGTCTGATTGACTCCTCAGAAGAACATTACCTCTCGTTTCTTCAATTCAGTCAGCTTCTGCGATAAGGTGCCACTGAGGGATTGGATCAAATCATCTCACCCGCTTCCTCAATTGAATCAGTCTTTGTTCCCATAGCCGCTCCTAGTTTGGCAATTGATTGAATTCGTCAGTAAAGACCGCTGCAGTTCAATAAGGTTATGGAAAGTACTCAGACCCGCTTGAGAATTTGAGCGAATTTCTGAGATCCAGTTCTCTATTCTATTAGTTGCTTCAGAAAATTCAAACCCACCTGGGAAATAATGTCAGTTCATCAATACCCATATCTTCAGTTCAATCAGCTTAAAGTGAGACTGAGATTGTGAACTGGGCCAATCCATCATACTCATTTCTTCAATTCAATCGTCTCTCAGATCCATTTTGGGGTTAGGTGAATTCTTCCGACGTTCAATTCAATCAGAAAAAGGATCCATTTTTGGGATTAGGTGAATTCTTCCGACGTTCAATTCAATCAGAAAAAGGATCCATTTTTGGGATTAGGTGAATTCTTCAGACCTTCAATTCAATCAGGGAAAACCCATCTGGTAACAAAATGGCCACCTCTAATTCCAAGGGTATTCGGATCAGCATCCACACTACCTCTTCAAAGCAAGAGAATCCTACTAAATCCTCCAGTAAATTTGGGCATTCAGCCAGCAATGATCCAGAGCAGGAACAGGAGCAAATTGGTCAAGGGAAACTCTATGCGCCTCCATATAAAGAGTTGGGTGATGGAACCAGAAAAACCCAATTGTCCTCCCCAGATGTTCCTGACAGAAGCACACATCGGAAGCAGAATTCTATCTCACCTGGCAAACTGTATTCTCCGGAGCTTTCAGTTCATGTCGACGCTCAAAAGAAAAACAAAAGAGAAGACGGAGAGGAGGAAAATGGCAGTGGACAGGGCAAATTGTACTCTCCTGAACATGCCCTTCATTTGCAAACGAATGACAAAGGGTCGGAGAATAGAGGTGAGCACACACAGCTGTGGAATAAGGGGAAAGGCGTGTTGGAGGCTTCAAGGGGTGTTGCTGCAGATATACGGAGGAGTTTGTCCCAAGTGAAAGACCGAGTCGTGGATAAACTGGCGGCTGTTCCTGTTCCAGCAGAAGCTCTGGATAATGCACGGCAGTCATTGGAATCAATTATTAAGGATGTAACTCAGGCTGCCCAGGGATTGACCAAGGAAGCCGTGCACAGAATTAAGGTCCGGCTTGCAGAAATTTTGCCATTTCTTTCTCCCAACCAGACTGGAAAGGTATGTATGAATTATGCCATAGATATCTGAGTAACTAGCACAAACCCATCTAACCCCGGGTCTGAGGTGCACCTCGAGCTTGTACACATTAGATGTGGGTTTATATGGGTTTGTCTTAGTGTCCATATTCAGTGTATACAATGCACCTTGCACACACGGACATGTGCGCCCACGAAGAGTTGATGAATCACGCTACCCTCACCTGGGCTGTAGATTCTAGAATTCACCTCGCTTCTGTGGGTGCAACCAGTTAGTTTTGGTGCAAAAACTTATCCTAAATATTAAAACAATATTGATATTAGAAAAACAAAATTCAAGACCGTTTAATCGGATTTCCTATATTGATGTATTGGACCATATTGCCATGTTTTTAACAATGCCTTATCTAGGATCTGTATTATTTTATTATAGCATCATTATCTGTTGCGTATAGTTGCCATTGTCAATTGCCTTGTTCTAGTTCGTGAAAATATTGTTGCAAGCTGGGTGGTTCCGGGGTCTGTTTATTTTAATTCAGCAACAGCAGCTGTGACATCCCTCCTGTTCTTCCTGTAGACGAACTCCCTTCCTAATTTCACTTGCACCAAGCTTCAAGAGATTGCCGTTCTCTTCTGCACAATCAATTTTCCAAAGACAGAAAAGAACAAAAGGATAACTCCCAAAAAGTCGTCTGCTTAATCAACAGGAGGAGCTTATAACCGAAAAAACCTCTACATAAAGCAGGTTGCTACATTAACAAATAATAGGCAGAGAGAATCTACCCGTTTGACGTATGCATCATTTGACAATTCCACCAAGTTCGTGACCACTTTTGAAATTCTTCCATATAGTATGACCTATGGATTTCTTTACACTGGAAGTGTAAGCAAACTCAGCTTGTGGCAAAATAAGGTCCCACTGTGTCAAGTACCAACTATACTCTGCAACCAATTGCTGAGACTTCCTTTACCATCTCTGTTTGCTTGTCAATTTGTGGATGTTAGGCGGAGCTATGTACTAAATCTTTCTATCTAGCTTTTGCAATAAAGTCCCCCAGATTTGACACAGAAACCTAGTATGATAGTATCCCTGTCACGAGTAATTGCTTTGGATATACCATGCAAGCACACAACTTTGCTAGCATCAATACTTCTTTGTCATAGAGTGAAGTGGGTCATTTTAGAGAATTCGTTGGCAAGGGAAAAAATTGGAATGATCACCTCATAGTGTTCGAGACAATCCTAGCTCAAAATCCCTATTGATGTCAACCCAAGGCCCAACAAATTCCATATGAAAATGTTGTTGCAATCTGGGTAGTTCAAGAGTCTGTTTATTTTATTGGGCAACAGCTGCTGTGAAATCCCTCATGTTCTTCCTGTAGACGAACACCATTCCTAGTTTCACTTGCAATAGGCTTCAAGAGATTTCTGTTCTCTTTTGCACAGACAATTTTCCAGGGGCAGAAATTAGCAAGAGGAAGGGAGAAATGACAGGCTTCCTGAAAACATCCGAGATTACCCCCCAGAAATTTCCTCTAGTTAGTCAACAAGAGGAGCTTACAACCAAAAAAACCTCTACATAAAGCAGGGTGCTACATTAAACAAATAACAGGCAGAGAGAATCTACCCGTTTGACATATGTATCACTTGATGGTTCCACCAAGTTTGCAGCCGGTTTTGGATTTCTTCCATAAACAATTTTGAAATTAGTATGAACTATGGATTTGGTTACACTGGAATTGTAAGCAAACTTAGCTTGTCGCAAAGCAAGGTCCCATTGTGTCAGGTACCAAAACTATTCTGCAACAAATTCTGTTTTCCCATCATCTTGTGGATATTAGGTGGAGCTATGCACTAAATCTTTTTATGTAGCTTTTGCAATAAAGTCCTCCAAAATGACGTAGAAAGTTAGTATGACAGTATCCCTGTCACTAATTATAGCTTTGGATAACTATGCAAGAACAAAAGCTTCTTTGAAAAATAGTTCAACTATTTTGCTCGCATCAATAATCCTTTTTCATAGAGTGAAGTGGTTCATTTTAGAAAATATGTTGGTAATGATAAAAAAAGGTATCACCTCATTGTGTTTAAGACAATCCTAGCACAAAATCCATATTGATGTCGACCCAAGGCTTAACAACGTTGGCAAAGGCATATATAGTCTCGTATTCTGTGAAATTTCTTTGGTAAACTGAATTCAACAACTTTGTAAAATAAATCATTTGCATCATATATATCCTTTGAGGCTTCAAAACTGTTGATGTTTTATATGATTCTCAGCTCTGATAGTTATTTCCTTATGATTAATAACAAGATTCACTTTCATACATCAGTTATCATAGAATAACTATACACTGAAAATCTCAACTATAACAATGTAGCGGAAATAACAAGATCTAGAAATATTAACCATGCATAGTAGACACAAGAACACAACACAAGAACACAAGAGTTCTCATCCTGGGAAAGCCAACCTTGGGAGAAAACCCAACAACCTTTCTCTAGAAGAATGTAGTCCAAGAGATTACCAGTACATCACCATCAATAGCCAAAATACCATACAGAAAAGATCCTCCCCAAGGCTAGCATCACCAAGACTTAGCTCCTCAATAATATGACCAAGAATAACCAAGCAAGAGTTTCTCCAAGTGTGGCGCACTCTCCAAGATAACCAGTAACCCAAAAATAGCAAAACTACCAAAACTGCAGCTGCAATTGCCTTGTGCGCACTGCAGAAGGAGTTGTTTGCTTGTCAAAATGAAATGAGCCAGTGCTGTATTTATATTGATCTGGGCGCCAGTCTGGGGCCAACTTCTTATTTCTGGGTCTTCAATTTTATTATTATTTTTCCTGTGGGGCCGACTTCTCTTCCCGGGCCTTCAAATTCTTCCTGGCGCTTCTGTAATGGTGTAGATGGGTCTTCTTGTACTTTCTTGTGGAGAATCACTGCCTGAAGTTGAAAATCTCCAACACTCCCTCTCAACGAGGGAGGCATTCATACTTAGATTTCTTCTTTCATAGAAAGGTTGTCTTCATGAGCCATGTTGATGTGCCATCTCCGCACATGTATTCCATCCCGAAATATGCATGTGATAGCATCTCGAGTCCATCCACTCCTTGACAGGAGAAGGACTACACCTAGGCCATTCACCACTGGCAGAGCCTCGTGACTGAATGAATCATTACCCTTGGTCATATCAACACTAGCATAGCCCTGTGCATGACCCATCTGGGATAATGTCTGCCTGATGCTTATCTGGGCTACAACAAATCCCCATGGATGAGTGAATCATTCTCCTTTGGTCATATCAGCATTAGCATAGCCCCGTGCATGACCAATATAGGAAGAATGTTTGCCCGAATCTGGAAAACATTAACATCCCTGGGCCATTAACCACTAGTAGAGCCCCGTGAGTGAATGAGTCATTCTCCCCTTGGTCATATCAACACTAGCATAGCCCCGTGCTTGACCAATCTGGGGAATGTCTGCCTGATGCTATCAACATACCTAGGCCATTCACCACTAGCAGAGCCCCGTGAGTGAATGAATCGTTCTCCCTTGGTCATATCAGCACTAGCATAGCCCTGTGCATGACCAATTTGGGAGAACGTCTGCACGATGATGAAACATCAACCCTCATCACTAGCCAAATCAACATGGCTAATCCTGTGTATCATTGTTAAAATTAAGTAGCTGCAAGAGCCATTCTCCGGGAGGATGGCATAATACCCTAGCTGAGATCTAGGGCCCCCGTGCACTCCTGGGGTTCTTGGTCTGGGACCAAGCAGTTAGAGCCATGGAAAAAGACCCTAGTGAGGGCCCCCAGTTTATTGTTGGTGTTCTTGATGTAAGTCCCTAGATGTGTTCTAGGGCCCCCGGATGTGTTCCAGGGAATCCTTGCTTGGTGCTTGGATTGATCCTTGGTTGTGTACCTTGGTGGATAAGACCCTAGTGGTGATCTAGGGCCCCCCATATGTGTTATGGGGTATCCTGGTCTGGGACTAGGCAGTTCTTGGTCAAGGACCAAGCTGCTTGATGATGTAAGTCCCTAGATGTGTTCGAGGGCCCCTGGATGTGTTCCAAGGAATCCTTGCTCGTGCTTGGATTGATCCTTGGTTGTGTACCTTGGTGGATAAGACCCTAGTGGAGATCTAGGGCCCCAGATGTGTTCTGGGGTATCCTGGTCTAGGACCAGGTGGTTCTTGGTTAAATGCCAAGACGAGATGATGTGTGATCTTCTTCTCTCCCGGGATGGTCCATGAGACCTAGGAGCAGTTAAGAAGAAGGACATGATCACATCAGTGACATTTCTCTTATGCTGAGATGATAAAAGCTTATAAGTTATCATGAGACTTATGTGGACATCTTGCCATTGAAGAAGACCCCTTTGACTTTGTCTTGTTGCCTCCCCTTGCTTGGGTCACGTCCTTCTTAATGTTTATTGTGGTGTTGGTCTTTTCTAGGCACTTTGACTTGTTGACTTTCTAATTAATATTTTTTTAATTAAAATATTAATTTTTTTTTATTTTGTATTTAAATGTGTTTTAATTAACCCTAAAAGGTAGGGTTAATTTATTTAACCCTAACTCCTTCCCAAACTATAAAAAGAACTTAATTTATTTAACCCTAACTCCTTCCCAAACTATAAAAAGAACCTCACCCCCTTCACTCTCTTACGCAATTTTCATTCTTCCTCACTTGGTCTGATTTTTAAATTTTTTTCTGCGGACCTCCTTGCTTCAGTTTGATCTTTGTGGTACGACCTCCTTGGGTTTTCTCTCTTGTTGATTTGAAGCTTCTTGTGCTGGTGTAAGGGTACAACTGCTTTGGTTATGGTTTTCTCTTGTTGGTTAAGGTGGAGCAGCCCTCTCCTCTTGCTGTCTAAGTACTGCGGCCCTCCTCTCTTGCTGTCTTTTAGGGTGCGACCTCTTCCTTTGGTCTGGAACAGTGCTACGACTCCCTCCTTAGTAGATCGGATCTCTCCTTGGTGGCTGGTATAGGGTGCGACCCTCTCTTGTAGACCCTAAGGATCTTTCCGAGGTTGCCGTGTGTCCTTTTGTTGGTACTGTCATCTTCTTAGGTTGTCGTTGATCCTCCTTAGGTTGCCACTGATCCTCCTTAGGCTGTCGCTGGTCTCTCCTTCACTGTTGCTGGTGTCTTTTATGTGTGCTGCTGTCACCTAGTTATCTCCAGCCGCTAGGGCCTGATAAGACAACCCTAAGACTGCTACCCTAAGCTGCCTATTTGTTGTAGCAGCCCTATATCCTTTGGACATTTTTTTGTTTGAGCTGTTAGGGATTTTCTTTCAGCCTCTAATTTGGTCATTGGGGTATTTATATCAGCCCTACTTGATGTTCAGTAGGCTGATTGGTTTTTGAGATCTACCTAGTTCTTCTTGGCAAAACTGTCCACATAGATCATGTTGGAGATCAACCCTTGAGGGTTTGATCCATGACCATTATAGCTTTTTCTGAGCATACTAAAAAGGGGACAACAATAAGTACATCAGGTAAATCTATTCTTTTTGGCTAAGGTAATGCTCAGATATGTTTTTTCTATGTGTTCTTTGTTCAAGTTAATGCTCATAATTGCTTTTAGTTTTGTTAATGATCAGATCTGTTCATGTTTAGTTTTTATTTCTGTTATTGAATTTGCATCAGAATTTGTAAATTGATATTGTTGATTGCTGATTCTAACTACAATGGTAAACAAAAGTTAAAAGATATTTCTGTTTCGGTTTTCCCTTGAATTTCTAACAATCATCCTTCTCAGCCAAATCAGCATGGCCACTCTGGAAGGATATTTGCAATCTGCTCATCTGTGGATAAGTACTGGAGCTTCATTGCTCCCTTTTGTACCATGTCTCGGATGAAGTCCTGCAAGAATCTTCTGAAGTTGCACCACTTCACGACTTGCGATACTGGCTGTGACATACTTTGTCTCTGCTGTATGCCTGATTCCACCTTATCCCGGAAATCGTAACTGATTCCAAGTTGAAGCAACACCCTGAGGTGCTCAATCTGTCTACTTCACTCCCTGCTCAATCAGAATCTGTATATCTCTGCAGCCTCAGTTCATCACCTGAGACAAACCATATCCAATTGTAACATGCTTCGCTGCCACCCACTGGAACTGCCTGGGCTTCAACCAAATACTGGCTCGAGGTGCTCACTATAAAGAAAATATTTGGTCTGGCATTAACCAGGTACATCAAAGATCCAATCTATTCCCTGTACATCGTGGGATCCACCAAATATGAATCTGAAGTAGAATCACTCAACTTCTTCATATTTGTCATCATAGGTGTAGTCATGGACTTGCAGTCCATCATATCGAATCTTATCAGTATCCCCTGAATGAGGAAGATCTCGTCTGATCTCATCACACCTCTAATCCCAAGAATACATCCGTCCAGGATCCTCCATCTCGAACTCTGAGGCCAACTCCCTCTATCATCAGAGTTGTATAGTCTGCCTCATTGGGTGCTCCCTCTGTGACTGCGACAAGATCCATACCTAATCCTCGTGACTGGCTGCCTCCTCTATCACTGTAGCAAGATCACATTTTCTAGAAGCCTCTTGCCTTTGAAGCTTTTGTTTGGCCTCCTCAACTCATGATACCTGTCTGTCAGTCTTGGGAGATGTTTCTCTCCCACTTAGATCTAGGGGGGAACTCCCTCTGAATAATCGACTCTCTCTGAGATCAAGCTCAGTTTGAGTTTGTACATTCTTAGTTAAAACCAAGCTCATCAAGTATCCATCGATCCTGGAGTACCATGCTCCCTCTGAAACATGACTCCTTCTGAGTCTGTACAATCTTTAGAGCCATCTGCTCCCTCTGCATCTTCTGAAGTTTGATCTCCAATGAACTGTCCTAGGAGGCTGCTCCTCCCTACTGGATCCTGAGGGTTGACTCCATCTGAACTCTAGCTTCCTCTGAATTAGTACTAGGTGGGGCCGTTTGCCTCACCACTAGTGGAGCCACCTGCTCCTCCTCATCAATCTCCATGTGGAACACTCTGTATCCCACAATAAAAAGTATATTTCTTTTCAGAAGGTTCTAACTTCGTCTTCTTCGTCTTTGGTATATGTATGTATTTTGTCATGTATACAATTCCATGTCTGGATAGCTTGCTCCATGTCTCAAACTAGAGACCATCTAATCTGTTGCCTCCTGCAGCCATCACTATAGCTCCCTCTCATAGCTATCACCTGTGACCTGCCTGGAACAAGTGCAATAACAAAAAAAATCGTAGACAAGAACAATATTCTTATGATAAGGAAATAGGAACAAGAATAAAAAATGGGAAATAGGAACAACACTTTTCCAGTGTTGTTACCAATCATTCCTTCGTGGTAACCTACATAGAACAAAAACAACAACCAAGAACATCTCCTATAAGAGATCAATTTGATCTTGTAAATAAGTGCATCATTAATACTAAACAATGAGCATTTACGCAATGATCATTGTACTAACAAGATAGCAAAAGTACTTAGCAGTAATAGATCTCTAAAGACTGCTGTCCCAATTTACAACATTTACTTAAGATGCAACAATAAAATATCAAACTTGATATGCAAACCTGGAGTCTTAATTGCTAGGGAGGGTGCGCTATTCCTTTGAATGCACTAGATCCAATGATCCCTTTGGGTCATTGCTTGGACAAGGTCCCTTGTATATCCCCTGCAAACACCCTCATACTCTGCTAAATGATATAACTTGGAAACATATATAAGTGCATACCTATGAAATTTGTAACACCATCCAACTTGTCTTCTAATCTGAAACTGGACATCATCAGTACATGAGGAAATCATAAAATCAAGATAGTAGAAAGTTCAATGTCCAGGAAAATGTCAATAAACCCTAAAATTTCAACTTTGACGGAAGGTCAAACTGAGAAGTGCAGTAGGCACGCTAGGGAAAGGAGAGTTGCTCTATGCAAAATGTTTTCCTCAACTCAGCCCAATAAATGCTTAGCAAGCTTCACAAAGAAAGTTGCTGCAACGAGCTTGACAAGTTCAGGTCTGTGCAACGACAAACATAAACTATGTAGTGGCAATATTTCAACTAGCTGTGATACCATGTTGATGTTTTATATGATTCTCAGATCTGATAGTTATTGCCTTATGATTAATAACAAGATTCACTTTCATACATTAGTTATCATAGAATAATTATACACTAAAAATCTCAACTATAACAATGCAATGGAAATAACAAGATCTAGAAATATTAACCATGCACAATAGACACAAGAACACAACACAAGAACACAACACAAGAACACAAGAGTTTATCCTTGGAAACCCCAACCTTGGGAGAAAACCCAACAACCTTTCTCTAGAAGAATTTAGTCATAGCCAAAATACCATACAGAAAAGATCCTCCCCAAGGCTAGCATCACCAAGACCTAGCTCCTTAATAATATGACCAAGAATAACCAAGCAAGAGCTTCTCCAAGTGTGGCGCACTCTCCAAGATAACTAGTAACCCAAAAATAGCGAAACTGCCAAAACTGCAGCTGCAATTGCCTTATGCGCACTGTAGAAGGAGTTGTTTACCTGTCGAAATGAAATGACCCAGTCCTATATTTATATTGATCTGGGCGCCAATGTGGGGCCGACCTCTTATTTTCGGGTCTTCAATTTTATTATTATTTTTCTTATGGGGCCAACTTCTCTTCCTAGGGCTTTTGTAATGGTGTAGATGGGTCTTCTTGTACTTTCTTGTGGAGAATGATTGCTCAAAGTTGCAAATCTCTAACAAAAACTAATTACATCATTATTCATACTTACAAGCAAGTGACATATCCTACTCAATGTACCAACTGCCACCATTGACTCTCCACTCCTATGTTGAACATAAAAGAACAGCTTTGCAAATATGTCATATGGCATGTGTGTGTAATGGAGTTGCTTGGGTACCGTGTTATTGGATCCCCCACTAGTGTGTAGGATCTGCGGATCCGTTCGGGATCTATCATATAAGTGGATCCCCTGGAGAAGGAAAAGGAACTTGAGCCCATGAAACGGATCCCGTGGAAAATGAAATAGATCCTGAAACTTGAAACGAATCTTGAAACTTCCACTATTTTTTGACCCACCAATCCCCCCAAAAATCTATTTATAAATGAAAAATTGAGTTCCCCAAACCCTAAGTGCCTAAAGGATAAAACCCTAAACCCCATTCCTGGTCAAGGTCTGATCTATCCTTATGTCAAGTTCTTCTCTTGAGGTCCGATCTCAAGGTCTGCTCTCAAAGTTTGATCTATCATTATAGTCAAGGTCTGATCTATCCTGATTCCTTATGTGCTATGATGTTGCTCACTTCACCCACATTGTTATTAAGTCCCCCCGTAGCCTTCAAGAAAACCACTTTATTCACTGCCGATATGGACATGTGGACATGGCTCACAAAAATGTTGTTATGACCTGTTGGATACTCATGCTGAAAAGGTCTTCAAAATTATCAATTATCAATGATGGTTATCAGTTATAATACATGGATGGCTAATAGTAATATGCACGAGGACTCTCTTTTTTGGTTATAGCTATAGTTCTACTATGATTCCTGAATGGTTTTGATTTTTAACTCTGTTTTTTTTAATTATAAAAATATTTTTATATTTTGTGTACTTGTTTCATCGCCGCATCCAGATCCTGGCTTTTCAAAAATATGGTGGATCCATATCTGTATTTGGATCTGTATTTGTATCTGTATCTTGGTAACTTAGCTTGGGAATTTATATATTTTAGGGTCTGATGATAAATTAACAATATAAATTCCTTGTGCAAAAAATATGTCTGCAATATTTTTAAATCCTGGACAATTACATAATATGCTAATCTTAGGTAGAATACCTCCTTTTAGCTTCATTTGGTTTCTCACTAAAATATGCAACAAGTCGTCCGAGTTTTAAAACATTGCATTGTACATCTACCTCATGATGATGAGATACACTTATGTATGTGATGTCATTTTGTATTGGTTCTCCACTTTTGAGTCCTTGATTGGACAACTATCAAGGTTCAGGATTCGGTATCGACTTTGATGAATCATTTTTTATTTGTCATCCACTACATCATATATATCAGTGCTTTCTCCATATTTATGTACCAATGTGTTTATCTAATGTTGTTGTTGCTTTATACGTTTAAAATTTTGAAAAAAACGAATACAATTTGTATTTTTTAATGCTTGTCGTGGTTTTTCGATTTTTTGCCGATTTTTTCCTAAACAATGTTTTCCGGACCCTCGCCGACTTTTTGCCAATGCCGACTTTTTCAACATTGCTTGGAAACCATTCTCCATCTACAAGACTTATTCTCAAGCCTTACTCCTCTGATCTTGATCTACAGGGGTGTTCATCTATCATTCTTACACTTTCCATCTCAATCCCCCTAGGGTCACCGAGATTCCCCGATTGTGGTGATTTCATCATCACTAAAGCGAGGGGAGTGTCTATTTGAGGTGACAGTGGGTAGGTACCCCCATATTTGTCACACTTCCATGGATTGGGTTGGGCTTTTCCCTAGCTACAAATTGTGCGATAACAAGTAGTACTAGGGTTTCCAATGCCACAAAACCGTACTCTTTTCTCACAAGAACCACAAGAAAAAACTCTCCCTTTTCTCCTTTAGGGTTTCTCCCAAACCTAGCTTCCCTTGTGTTCTTAGAGAAAAACCTAGCCCTAACACCTAGTTTGCATCAACACAAAAAGCCCAGCACTCAAGACAAGAGAGAAAAGTACAAAGAAGAAGAATACATATGAAAGAGACAAGTTCATTGAGCACTCTAACTCTCACATCTCTATTACAAGTATTGATTGATATGATTATGAAAAGATTTTGTCCTCCCTTTATATATATGAAAGGCGAGGAAGGCCAACAAGGTCCACAAACAAACAACCTAACTAATCACTAGATAGGTCCACAAGTGAAGTGCTCCAACTCTAAGTGACACATGTCAAGGTTCAAGGTATGCACGTCCATCGAGCAAGGGTCCCAAGGTGAGTGCTCCATAAGAAAGGTCTAACTCTCCCTTCCTAAGGTCATCAATGCTCCAATACTACCTCCTAAGCCATGTGTTCCTTTAGGTCCACCACACCTCCATGAACACTCCTCAACCCAAGCATCTTCAAGTCAAGCACAAGCTTCCATGTAAGCAACCAAGTGGCCCCATGCTACTTAGTGCCCTCCTCTTAAAGTTCCAACATTCCTCTAAGTAGGTCCTCATCTCAAGCAAGCAACCAAGCCCTCCATGTGCGCCTTATGAAGAATTTCACCATGCTACGTAGATCTCCAACCTCCTAAGCAAGTGCATCACATAAGCGTCAAATCAATATGTTTGCTACAATACAACCAAGGGTAGTCATCACACCATGCACTCCACATCACATGAAGCACCCCCAAGCATGGTGTAAACACTTTCAGAGTAACCCCAAAAGACAACATTCTTGATTGCGTGGAGGTATTAATGAGCTCCCCCATTTCTTTAAACCCATACCCCAAAAAAGGGTCTATTTGAAAGTTACCTTGTCTAAATTTATCAAGGAATTTGTTTTGATCTGGCTAGAGGATAAGATGATTAAGAAACTTGTTCGCTATATTAATTTGCCCAACACTTACTTCAGTTGCCAGAGTTTGGACCACAAAATCTATCACCAACTGTCCATGGCCAAGACATGCCCACCAGTCCCTCTTATCAAGCAATTTACTCAAGCTCATGCTCAACCAACTCATCAAACTAAAATGACATTGATGGAGGATGGGTTCAGGCAGTTCTCAAGAATGTCTAGAACAATAAGATCACTATAAGGAAAAGGGCCAAACTTGCCAAATTGAGAACGTTTGGTATGCTAACACCCTTTAAGCTCGTGCCCTTGGGTGTTTGGAAGGAGGTGTCACACCCCTCCTAAGTTTCCTCCTCTCGACAAGGGGGCATGAGGGCATGTTCCCTAACCCCCCTTTTGAACCCCTTAGCAACATCGAACCTTGAGGAGTTTTAGAAAATGCCCAAGGTTAATAATCTTGAAGATTGGTTTCATGCCTTAGGCGTGAAAGGTATAACGACTTTGAATTCTTACAAGTTCATTTTCAAGTTGTATGACAATGTTGATGAAGATAATATGGACTATATTTCTATTGTTTCCTAATGAAGATAACATCACGGGTCTTATTGAGCCCTATAGAAAACCATGGTATGTAGAATAAAGACTTTGCCATAGAATATTGATATTTTATGTATTCAGAAAAAAAAAATCATTGGATTTTTGTTCAAAACTGCTTTGAATTTTATTTGGTTTTGTGTTACACCATGTCAAAGGAAAGGGTGGAGTGGCAACTTTAATCTCCCCCCAGAATGCTTCATCAATTATGGGTTGGGGGATTGACCCCTTAGAGATTGTTTGGATTTTATTGAATTTGGATGGATAGATGCTAGGCTTGACCAACATTTATGCATTTAATGATGTTGAAGAATGGGTCTATTTTGTGGAATGGATGTTTGAAAAACTGTTGGAAGCCCATTGGGTGGTTTGTGGGAGTTTTAATATGTTCAAGGGAGGATAAGGAGGGCCAACTGCCCATCATAATGCCTAATGAGGAGAAAATTCTCTAGAATTCCCTCAAAGCAGGGCTTGGCCTCGATGACCCCTATACATTTAGAAGGAAAGAGTCATCTAAACTATGGTTTACATGGTCTAATTATTTGAAGGGCAATGAAAGAGTCTTGAAGAGGATGGACCAAGAAATGTTGTCTGAAAATGATTTTTTTATTTTGGTTGCAGTGGAGGAAGTTCTTTAGAGGGGCTTGGAGTGGTCACTCTTTTAGACCACCATCTTATTTATTTCTCACTCTCTTTGGAAGTTGAAAATATGTGGATACACAATACCCGCCTTTTAAAAGTGTCCCTCTTGAATAAGTAGAGTTGTCTTAATTTTATTAGAAGGATTTGGAACCTCTTACCAAGGATGAGGGGTGATGAAGGATAGATTGCTTGGTTGTAGGACTCCATTGACTGCATCCTTTATAAGGAATTGTTGTCAATTATTTTCTTTCATTTGCCAAAAACGTCACAAGGCCACGACGGAAGAACTAGAGCAAGCATAACCCCTTTGATGAGGAAATGCAAGCTAGGGTTTCCAAGCTTCAACATTTCCTTAAAGTTGACAAAATATGTCAATCAAGGGAGGCTCAAGATCCCGTGTCCATTGGCTTAAAACAAGTGATAGACCTACGCAAGATTTCTTCAATGCCCTATAGCAACCAAGGAAGCTTCATGAAAAAAGTGTGCTTAAAATAGATAATTGTAGATTAAGCAAGAGGATATCAAGGAAAATTTTGTTAGCCACTATAGGTTGTTTTTTTGATCTCAAGGTCTCATAGAGAAATGTAAGGCGACCATGTAGACTTGTCTAGACATGGTCTTGTGTCAACTCTCTAAGGAGTAGGAAAGAATGTGTGAGAAATAACCGACTTTGGATGAACTAATAATCACTTTGATAGAGATGGCCAAAGATAAGTCACTAGGATTGGACCACTTCATGTGCGTATTTTGTAAAGCCACACAAGATTTTTGTTGGGCTAGACCTAATCCAAGCATATAATGAACTAGAATCTATTAGAAAGCAATCATTGGGCACCTACATAAAATAAAGAAATAATTAGGTTTATTCCCAAGCATGGAGACCCTAAACGTAATACCAGTTCAAGACCAATAGCACTTTTTGATGTGTCTTACCAAATTATGGCCAAAGCTCTAGCCCTACAAATCAAGAGCATATTACCCAAGATTATTTCCTCGAAGTAAATGAGGTTTATTAGAGGGCGTTTCATTTTGGATAATGTTATTGTAGTGTTACACCTTATATTGCATCAAGTTTCACCTTGTGATTTTCCTCACATGTTAGAGACTTGCCAGATGACACTGGTTGATCACTCTACAAATTCATGGGGTTATTATGGGTGCACATACTTTCCTCGACACTTTCCCTGTGGCTTGTTCCAACCATCGCCAATGGTGGGTGCACGATGTCTAGAGGAAAGTAGTTGATTGCACATTTTATTTGTTCATGCCACTAGAGCTCATTATGGTTTCTCGTGTTTGTTTATTGATACACCATGGTTGATATTAGAGCACTCTTTGTATGGTATTAGTAATTTAGTATTGTGGTGACACACTTGATTTATTGAATTGTTACTAGGAGGGGTGTTCCACATGGTTCCCTCTTGGTTATCATGCTCTAGTCACCACATGACTATGTTTAGATAGGTCGTTAGTGTGACTTGGTGGTACATTGGCATAKGAGACGAGTTCCCTAGCACATGGGGGTGTAGTTTACATATGGATTACACCTTGGTATGAATGGCATTACACTTTTGGAGAGCGCTTGGCTCATGCACCCCTTCCACATGATTCCAGGGATTTCAGGGGTTTATTTTGGTGTGGTTTTATGTGGTTTGAGCTTCCTTGTGTGAATTCCCTAGCCTACTTGGGGTTTCTTGACGCATACATCACTTCATTATGACATGGATGATCTATTTTGATGGAGTGCTCCTCTTGTTCACACATGTTTAGGTGGTTCTAGCCCTTTCAATGGCTAGTTTGACCCACCTTAGACTTAATTGGAGGCTTATTTCTTGAATGTCCTTGCTTATTTGGTTTGTGTTCACACTTGATTTGGTTTATTATGATGTGGATCATGGACCTAGATGGAGCGCTCACCTACTTTGGCACATATGTTGAGGCATCTCCTCATATATTACATTATTTTATTGCTAGAGATGGGGCTGTCCCCTTCCTCCATGGTGTTTGCTAGCCTTTTGCATGTGGAATGAGGATATAGTTAGTGGGTTGATTCCTTACACTTGGAATATAACCATTTGCACATATTGTGAGGAGTGGTTACACCTTGGAGGCCACATTGATGACCGTTTCAAGCTTATTTGGAGGGATGTGCCACCTTGAGGAACCACACATGCCACTTGGAGGTTTTTTCTTGCACAATTTTTGGGAGTTTGTGAGTGGAGTGACTCACCTTGGAGGAGATTGAGGAGGACGTTGGAGCCTTGACATGGTCTTTCACCCACTTTGAGGACGCATCCCACCTCTTGGAGCTCATCCTGCTTGAAGATTTGTACATGTGGCATTGCCACCATTATTTTATGTATTATTTGACTTGTCCACTCTTAGTTGGTTGGTGGATATTAGTTTTTTATGCATACCTAGGATAGATATAGGGTTTTAGCTTGGATATTATTATTTTATTGTTGAGAAGTTTTGAGCCTAAAACTATGTATAGTAGAGACTCCTCCCACTTGTAGTGGTTGTTGAAACTTGAGAGTGCTCATAACTTTGGAGACCTATAGCTAGACTTTGTTGAAGGTTCAATGGAATATGATGGTGCATTCTTGTTGATGTGAGGCGTTTTTCTTGGGATCTAATTGCTGGAATTTGATGCTGATTTATGATGTCAAAGCTTGTTTCATGAGGCCAAGGGAATGGTTTATCAATCACATGGAAGTAAAGTAGGTGTGAAAGCTTCTCTCTCCTTAGTTTCTTTAGTATTTGGTTAATGGAGTATTCTGATTTTCATCTAATGTCTTTATGAGTTGTTGTAATAGTTTATTCTTTTAGCAAAATTTCACCCTTGAACATAGCTTGAAGGTGGATCTCTAAGAGGCCTCTTCATAAGTTTCTGTAGCAATTTCTACCCACTTTGGGACTGCTGTAGCATGCTTTTGGCAGTGCATGTCTCCTAAAATAGTATTAAAACAGCCCACTAAGTTTTCCCATTAGACCCCATTTGCCCAATCTGGAATCTAGGCACCTGTCCACCCTTTCAATCACCTAAAAATATAAATATTTCATCATTAATTTTTTTTTGTTTTGGAAATCTGGAAATTACAGCAAAATTAATTAAAATTCAGATTTGCTTTAAGTCTAAGAAACCCCTGGGCCCTCATTTTACCATTTTTTACTAGATTTAATTTTCTGTTTTGTAAATTTGGAAATTATTGTCATAAAATTTCATTAGAAACCAGATTTACTCCTAGATCCCTTATTTTTCCTATTACCTTTCCAGGGTTAGTTTGCTTAGGGAAGCCCCCTTGTGCTGGAGGAGAACTGGCCTAAAGAGAGGGAAATTACTCTGAGGTGATAGTGGGTAGTCTTTCCAAGTTCCCCTTGAGGTTTCACTTGGTGATTGGGACTTTTTCACCTTAAGTGAGAACTTGGGAGGTAACTTTTTGGTGCTGTTGTTGGGGATAAAGTCTAGTTCCCCGAGTCTTGAATTTTTAGATTCACATATTGACGAGCCTAGAGTTGAAATTCTACCGTGAAAGCTCACTTGGTGACTCCACAAAACGAAGTTGTGCCCAAAAGGTATTCCACAAGAACATTCTCACTAGGCCTTGTTCACCCAATCTCAGAAATTGAGAGATATTATAGGAGGGTAAAAAAATTATCTCCTGGATTACAGAATACAAACAACCAAGACCTTGACATTGTTGAAGACATCAGGTGTTTGTTTGAAGGTGACCTTGCCTCTTTTAGCAGTCACCATGGTTGCACGTTGGTTGGATAAAATTTACAAGCCTCTCAACTTTACATGGGTATTCTTAAAATTTACCAAAGAAAGCTATAGACAAGTTACCCTCGTTCTAGGGGAATATTGTTGTATTTGCTAGAGATCACTGGAACGATTTCATGCATATGATCATCAAGTACCATATTGGGCACCTTGATGTTCTCATGAAGTTGTTTGTATTATCCTTGGAAGAAGATGCCACAGATTGGCTCACAAATTTTCTTGACAATAGTATTAGTACCATGGATCAGTTGGAGAGTGCTTTCTTTGAGAAATGGGGAGAATGTAAAGATAATAGGTAGCTATTGGGCCTTGGCTTCCCTCAGTAGTGGAAAAAGAAATGAAAATGAAACCATAGAAGAGTTCAATAAGAGGTTTAACCAGATAGTCCAAATATTACATACAGATATTAATCTTTCAGAGGCAGCCATCCTTATATTTTATTACCTTGATGCCTTTGATGGAGAGATTGGCTTTCAGATAAGAGCGAAGGATCCCCAAAACCTTAAGGTAGCCCAAGATTCAACAGTAAAAATTTAGAAGAACAAGATTGCAACTGGTAAAACAAATCAACCTAGTTCTTCAAGAGCCAATACTACTAGCGTTGAACCAAGATCTAGAGCAGTGAACACAATCGAGCTTGCTCTTGATCCCATAATAGCATTAACAGAAGCTATAAAACGTATGGAGTTCAGTTTTACCCAATAGAACACAACAATATGAAATATATTGGTACAACTGGAAATATGAAATATATTGGTACAACTGGAAAGAGCTCAGCTATAGAGATTTCCACCAAGGGGAAATGGTGGATGGGATAGAAACAGAGGTTCGCAAAACCATAATCAGAATCAGAGACTCCCAGTTCCTTTAAATCCTAATAATAATAATGTTGTTGATCATGAAACTGCACCTTGGTTAGAACATGCCAAGATTCTCATGATGACGACTCATGTCTAGCAACCATACAGATTAAGGAGTTAAACAATGAAGCCCTAGTTGAGTTTGATAACATGAATTTTGTTTTGGAAAGAAGTGATATTGTTTACAGTGTAACACAAAGAGATTACATTGTCCATGTTATCGCGCAAGTTGTAGGTTGGGCAAAGCCCGACCCAACCACCAGATGGCGACAACTTTGAGAACACCTACCCACTGTCACCTTAGGCAGGTATTCCCGTCACTTTAGAGATGATAGAATCACCTAAAGGGGGGAATCCCGGTGATTCTAGGGGGAAATGAGATGGAAAGTGTGATGTATGAATGGATGCCCCTATAGGTCAAGTTGCTATGTGTGGAGAAAGGGCTTGAATAAGGTCTTGATGGTAGCCAAGGTTGCTGAGAAGTAGTAGACCTTGCCAATGCTGATTGTACCTGCCCGAGACACAAGAAAAACGAAGATACAAGCCCAAATATATGATGGATTAGCAAGTTAGGCTTGTTGTCGCTAATTGCAGCAGTTATAAATAAATGAATCTTGGGGAGGGTGTATGCCCTTATACTTCTCCAAGGGTTCATCCACTAACAATGATGGAAGAAGCAAGGATTTTAGACAATAAGTGCAGAATTTCCTTACCAATTCCAAATAGATGCAAGATCAAACCCTAAATGACCAAGAAAATTCCACCTATAAGCATGAGAAAAATCCTCCAAGTGTAGCGCACCACTTTTATCCATCAATAGGAAGAGAAACCATAACAATTGCAAAAGAGAGATGAAATGCTCCAAGAGTAGCGAAAATTTCAGCTAATTATCCTTCTACACAAGGGAGAGCTATATTCAAATGAGATACAAATGATCTCTATTTATACTAAACTCTTGTCCACATTCAAAGGGTAAAACATAAGATAAGGGGTCAACAACCCTTATCTTACCCCTTAAACGAAATAATAATATTTAATTTACACCTTTTGCACATTAGAAACCCTAAAGTAAGATGACGTCACCCTAAAGTAAGATGGTTCAAAGCCTCCTTCCTTCAAAAACATGCCATGTGTCAATGAGCAACGCCTCCATCACCACCAAACCCTAGCCCTAGGTCACATCAAGCCTCAAGGAGTGATGTTTTTCCTCTCCTAGGCAAATCATTTGGCATGTGAGGGCTAGGTCATGTCTTCCAAGGTGTCTTCTAGGCGTCCAAAGGCAAGTCATCATAATCTAGCATGTGGGCCCTTGGCATCCAACCTATAGGCTTCAAGCCCCATGGAAGCCCAATCTAGGCTTGTTTCTCCAAAACTGTCCACCAAACAAGGTCCTGCAAAACAAATAGGCATGCCCTCCAAGGATCTCAAGTCAAAATATCATGGAAAGTGAAAACCACATCTAATAAAAAAGGCACCTAAACATATGCATCAAAACTACCTCATCAAATTAAACAAATGCTCCAAGACCCTATACAATTAACCAAGTTTAGGTATGGGAGGGGTGTCATAAAAGTCCTATTTGGGTAGACCAAAACCCTCAAGTAAGGGGATGCTCCCAAGGATGCCCCTTCAAGGTCATGTAGTGGATGATGAGGTGGATAGGGGTTTAGACTTCAGGTCAATGAGTTTCATGACATACAGGGCCCGTATTATCTCTCATTTATGGGTGCCTTTGTAGGGGGTGTGCTACACCTTTTTCCTCAATGCAACCTTTTTCCAAGCTCATTTATTGCCATTTATTAATTAATCAATGATCCAAACACGTGTGCACTCCCAATAGTGAATCGATTAGCTTGGGGGGCAGTAACACAGTGTCACTTGAAAGAAGAGGTCCACAAAGTGCCATAGGGGTAACCATGTAAAGCGTTGTAACGCACTTGTGTTAGTCTTATATTCAAGCAGGATATTTATTATGTGTTTGATATTGTGGAGGTCTTCAATTCTTTCAAGAGAAGCAACTTATCGTTCTCAAGACCTGTCTGGGCGAGCATCTAGAAGGTTTATATTTTAGGCTCTTATCTTTTCTAACAACCATCCTCCTGGGCCTTTAGCCCCTTCTTCCCATGAAATGAGGTACATGCCCTTCTTGGGTCACTAAAGTCAAAGGACCTAGAAGAGGGCAATATGATGGGAAAGCAATGAGCGAAAAGTGGTAAGTATGGCCGGGAATGGTACGATGACCCTTCAAGGGATCCCCAGTGCAACCCTTCCCCAAAAGTTGGCCACTTACTAGGAAATCTATGACACTCACCAAGGTGAAACATGGTCAAAAGCATAATGTCCAAGCAAACATTCTATAATCAAAAGTAGCTTAAGTACAACATGTTTAAATGCCTCAAATACTAGGGTGATTACCTCCCACAATACCTGACTTGTACTGCATGGAGCAAGACCCATTTGCCTTCCAGAAGCCAACTGGTGTGGTGGATGCGATGACGATGGATCCAAACTGTGGTGATAGAGCGGGCTTCCATATGTGCAAGTGGACACTGCTAGTAATGTGGTCTCTCGGTACTCCATATCTGCAACTTGAGGGCCTCGAGACATCATCTCCTTAGTTATCCCACAAAATGGGGATAACAGTCCATGAGGATCAATGAATCAAAATAAGGGGAAAAGCATTGATTCTGACATCATCACAAGGATGTATGGTGAGAAGCCCACTCAGGAGGAAATAAGGAAAATGATAAAGGAGAAAGAGTGGAAGACTTATCAAAAGAGGAATAAAGTAGTTCCATAGAGAATTGAAGCAGATAGATAAATTCCCCAAAAGGCTTCTATTAGCAAACAACTTGTACAGACAGTTGGAGCTACCAGGGACTGTCACCAGAAGGGATTTTTGTAAGTATAACTTGTGATTTGAATGTTGATTTGACCTTAAGTTTTATTAAAGGTTAATGTGTTAGTTTCTTTCCTTGAACTAGCAAAGATTCCTTCCCAAAAAGAAAACTTGAAGAAGTTCCTTGGTTTTGATGAAATTAATGAAGATTGTCTTGTAGCGTTACATGTAATTAACCAGGGAAGGAGAAATGGTAGTCATAACCCTTCTTTATCACCTTCGTGGTCAATGATCTATTGTTGCATAATTGCATGATATATTCTAGAGCATCAACCAATGTCATGTCACCAAAGGTGATGAATCAGTTGGTCCTCAGGACCACTTGGCCTTACAGGAATGTATGTGTTATGGATTCAAGAGAGATTAAGGTGTGTGGCTTGATCACGGATTTTCATGTTAAGTTGGTAGTTTACCCAAATTATCTATTATGATGGATGTAGTAGTTATTAATGTTCTTGATGCTTGGAGTATGTTGTTGTCAAGAAAGTGGGCTGCTAGTTTGGGAGACGGTATACAGATGGATTCATCTTACACCACCATTCCAACATGTGAAGATACTTTTGTGACCTTGTATAGAGATAAGCATCCTAGGATGTACCATGTAGAACACCCAAATGTGTTGATGAATAAGTTGGTTTGCATAGAAGAGAATGAATTCAAAAACTATGCTATTCTGGAATTTGGTTCACTCTTTAGCCCCATAGATTAAAGAAGAATCTGAAGAGAAGAGTAAGAAGAATTGGAAGATGCATTTTGATGGAGCTCAATTAAGAGTGGGTGCTAGTGCAGGTATTGTTTTTACCTCTCCCTACGGTGATAACACAAGTTTTGCCTATAGGTTAGAGTTTGATTCCACGAACAATGTGGAAAAGTATGAAGCTTTGTTGCTTGGTCTCAAGTTGGAAAGAGACATGGGAATCAAAGTCTTAGAATTTATTGGATATTTAGATCGTGTGGCATGCAAGTAAAGAATAAATTTGTAGTGAATATTGACAGGTTAAAACGGTACAAGTATGCAGTGTGGAACAATATAGAACCATATGATGCATTTTCTATCAAGGAGGTCCCAAGGGAACAAATTGTGCAAGCTGATGCTTTATTTGTAGCTGTTGCTACGTTTCAACCATGTGAAAGCCTCATTTGAGGTGAAAGTAAGATGGAGATTATCTTCTTCCTTTGAGTCCTAGATAATTTGAACATTGGCAAGTAAATAATGATGCATAGATATTAAGGTTCACGAATAGCTTGCAGGATATTTTGCAATATGAAGTTGATTGGAGGAGTGAAGATGATGAGAATATTGAAGTTGAGGGAATTGTGGAGCTAAAAGATAATAATTTTCCTAAGGGTCTGGTTCCTCTTGAGAAATGTTTTGACAGACATGATATGTACAAGCAAAATAAAGAAGTGAACAAGCCAGAAGATAGCACTGAGATCAACATTGGGTTAGAAATGAGCCCAAAACTTATAAGAATTGAAAAGAACATATTAGCAGAAGAGAGAAGACAGATAGAGGATCGAATCATAGAGTATAGATATGTCTTCACCTGGACATATGATGACTTGAAGGCATATAAGGGGGATATCATTCAACATACCATCCCTTTGAAGAAAGATGCTCATCCATTTAGGCATAAGATGAGGAAAATAAATCCTAAATTGGCTCCCCTTCTCCCAAAAGAGCTCTGGAATTGTTGTCTTCTAAACTCATCGCACCCACGAGACATTCATCTTGGGTGGAAAACGTGGTGGTAGTGAGGAAGAAAAATGGTGAAATTAGGTTGTGTGTTGATTTTAGGATCCTGAATTAGTTATGTTTCAAAAACTTCATATGATTTGAAGGCATATAAGGGGGATATCGTTCAACATACCATCCCTTTGAAGAAAGATGCTTAGCCATTTAGGCATAAGCTAAGGAAAATAAATCCTAAATACTCTCCCCTTATTCAGAAAAAGCTCCAAAAAATGTTGGTTGCTAAAATCATCGCACCCACAAAACATTCATCTTGGGTGGAAAACCTGGTGGTAGTGAGGAAAAAAATGGTGAAATTAAGTTGTGTGTTGATTTCAGGATCACGAATCACTTATCTCTCAAGGATAACTATCCCATTCCAAATATGGAGAATTTGTTACATAGGGTCACAAGATTAGGTCTATTGTCTATGTTGGATGATTTTTTAGGGTACAATCAGGTATTAATGAAGAAAGAGGGCCAACATATGACAACATTCACTACACCATGGAGAACCTATGAGTATTTGAGAATTCCATTCGGGTTATCGAATGTTGGATCAACATTTTAGAGGGCAATGGACCTTGCTTTCAAGGATATAATTGAAAAGATTATTGAGATATATCAAGAAGNGACAACATTCACTACACCATGGAGAACCTATGAGTATTTGAGAATTCCATTCGGGTTATCGAATGTTGGATCAACATTTTAGAGGGCAATGGACCTTGCTTTCAAGGATATAATTGAAAAGATTATTGAGATATATCAAGAAGACTTAACGGTTTTTTCCAATGAAAGAGGTGAGCATATTAAACATCCGAGGAAAGTATTTGAAAGGTTTAGAAAGTATGGAATGTCATTAAACTGTAAGAAGTCAGTCTTTGGAGTTGATGAAGGAAATCTCTTTGGTCACATAGTGTCTAAAGGAAGAAGTTAAGGTTGACCCATAAAGAATAGAAGCAATTCAATATATCCCATTGCTTGTATGAAAGAAAGAAGTACAGTCTTTCTTTGGAAAGATCAACTTCATCATGAGGTTTATACCCAACTTTGCAGAGATTACAAAGCACATCTCTAATTTGTTGAAGAAGGATTGGGGTTTCAAGTGGAATGATGGAAGTAAGAAGGCGTTCAAGCAAATAAAGGAAGCAATTGTGACAACACTGGTACTGGTGAGCAACATGAATGGTATTCAAACATTATTTATTATTTGAGGAACTTGACATGCCCAAATGATCTTGTTGATCATAAGAGAAGAGATTTGAGGTTGAAGGCATCAAAGTATTGTATGTTTCAAGAAGGAGATTTACTCATCATGATGCTCCGACTTGAGATCCTTGGAGGGCATATCCATTTCTCTTTGCAGGACCCAGCTGATGGACAGGTTTGGAGGAACAATCCTAGCTTGGGCTTCCATAGGGCTCAAAGCCCACAGGTTGGATGCCAAGGGCCCACATGCCGAATCACGGAGATATGCCTTTGGAGGCCTAAAGGACACCGCGGAGGATCTTACCCAGCCCCTACATGCCAAACGATTTGCTTGAAAGAGGAAAAACGTCACCTTCTTGGAGCTTGACGTCACACATGGGCTAGGATGTGGCAGTGATGTGACACTTGGCACTTTGATGAGGATTGGTGCCTTGATTTAGTGGAGAGAGGTCCTAGTGCCTTGGAAGATGGCTTTTGGAAGCCCAATGTCGCTTCTCCAATCTCAACGACTTGCCAAAAAAGGCCTAAAGGTTTCCCTAAAGGGGTGACATCTTGCCTTTTAGGGCTTCTCTATGTGCAAATTATGAATTATTTAATATTATTTTTTGTAAAGGGGAAAAATAAGGGTTGTTGTTAATTTTTAGAGCTGCTATTAAGTTTCTTTTCAATTTACTAGATAACGATAGCATAGGTAGGATCACTGAGAGAAACACAATCACAAGATACACAACATTTATCCTGGGAAACCCTCATGGGGGAGAAAACCCAACAAAAACTTACTTAATATAGATTGCCAATATAATGCCAAGATAAAAGACCAAACACTAGAGAATAACCAAGAATGAGCAATTCGCCTCTCTCTTCCTTCTTCTCCCAACTGCAACTATCTCCAAACTTGCGCACTTGTTGAGTGACTTGAGTGAGTGTGTGAATGAGGTGCTAGCCTCTCTTATTTATACCAGTTGGTAGGCGCTAGAGTGGTGTCTCTTCACTAGGAAGGGCTGACCTCTTCACTTAGTGCCTAAAACCACTTTAATTAGGTTTGGGGGTCGACTTCTTAATTAGCAGCATATAATTAGGGTTTGACCAATCCACGAAAGGGGATTTGGTCTAATACAAAACCCGACATGATCAATCCACAAAAGGGGATTAATCTATATGATGATAACTCAATAATAATTAGAATACTCTTTGCAGTTACAATATTTCAACACTCTCCCTTAATAAGGGTATTCTACAATACAACATCATCAGGAGAGAGAGAGCACAACAACATCATCATCGTCTTGAACACTGATTGGCATATCTATAAATCATCGAAAGTTTTTCTCATCATCAATATCATCATCCACATCATGGAGCTGGAGTGGCATCATCATCATCATTCACAACATGGAGTTGGAATAGCATCATCATCATCGTTCACAACATGGAGCTGGAATAGCATCATCATCATCGTTCACAACATGGAGCTGGAACCTGAAACATCAACATTAGTTAGCATAAAAGAAATAATAACAACATCAACAACATCATCATCAACAACACGAGGCTGGAGCAATATCATAACATCATGAAGTTGGAGCAACAACATCATCACAACACGAGGTTGGAGCAACAACATCATCATCATCATGGGGCAACAAAATGAGGTAGGTGCAACAACATTTTGTGGTACTCTGATAGTCCCTAGGGAGCTGCCCAAGAATCATAAGATTCCCTAGGATATAAAATCCTAACGGAGCTACCACGTGGTACTCTGACAGACCGTCCTTACCGGACCTTCGGGATTTGCCCAGGAATCATAAGATTCCCTAGGATTATAAAAATCCTAATGGAGCTACCACTACTGACCACAGCTAGAATATACATGCACAGGTACTCTGACAGACCATTCTTATCGGACCTTCGGGATCTTCCCAGGGATGATCAGTCCCCTAGGATATAAAATCCTAACAGAGCTACCAGTTGTTGGTCAGGATACTATAGTATCATCAACATCACTCCCCCTTTCGAGGGAGGTCCTTTCAGACAACACCAAACTTGTCTCAGAAGTGATCAAATGTCACACAAGACAGAGGCTTGGTCAACACATCTGCAACTTGCTCATCTGTGCCAACATATTGGAGCTTAATAGCTCCCCTCTGCACCATATCACGAACGACTTGTCATGGAACACAGGGTTCTCTGTCATCTTTATGCAACTTTGGTTATCACATAGAATCACGATTGCTTCCATCTCCAGATCAAATAGACCTGTCAACAACTTCGAAATCCATATGGCTTCACAACTGACAGAACATGCAACAATGTATTCCGCTTCTGCCGTGTTGAGAGCAATACTAGATTGCTTCCTACTTTGCCATGAAGTCATGGCTGACCCCAGACTAAAACAACATCTTGAAGTGCTCTTTCTGTCAGAAACACTTCTAGCCCAATCTGAATCGGTATAACCAATCAATGTGAAGTCATGATCTCCATTATAATAGAGACCAAAGTCCAACGTACCCGTAAGGTATTTCATCCAGTGTTGTAAAAATCGTTTCGTGGAAAAAATCGCCGGGGTCCAGAAAACAACGTATCGTCAAAATCGGCAAAACATCGGGAAAACATCGGGAAAAAATCGGCAAACTTAAAAAAATACAAAAATATTCATTTT
>ML796215.1:265752-319283 GCA_009831015.1 Picea engelmannii
GAAGAATTCACCTAATCCCAAAAATGGATCCTTTTTCTGATTGAATTGAACGTCGGAAGAATTCACCTAACCCCAAAATGGATCTGAGAGACGATTGAATTGAAGAAATGAGTATGATGGATTGGCCCAGTTCACAATCTCAGTCTCACTTTAAGCTGATTGAACTGAAGATATGGGTATTGATGAACTGACATTATTTCCCAGGTGGGTTTGAATTTTCTGAAGCAACTAATAGAATAGAGAACTGGATCTCAGAAATTCGCTCAAATTCTCAAGCGGGTCTGAGTACTTTCCATAACCTTATTGAACTGCAGCGGTCTTTACTGACGAATTCAATCAATTGCCAAACTAGGAGCGGCTATGGGAACAAAGACTGATTCAATTGAGGAAGCGGGTGAGATGATTTGATCCAATCCCTCAGTGGCACCTTATCGCAGAAGCTGACTGAATTGAAGAAACGAGAGGTAATGTTCTTCTGAGGAGTCAATCAGACCGCCCTTATTATGCATCGAGATATAAACAACCGTTTCCTGTCCAATAAATGTACGAAACTAGTTAGACGTTCGAAGCCAGATATCTGCTCACATTATCCGTTTGCGTTTCTATCCAAAGGATATGCATGGCAAACAAGTGTCACGGAAGGCGGCGTCTTTACCTCGTTGCTTATGTGGCAGGTTGCCCGCTGCCGAATCATGAAATTTGATCCAGTTAATTCCACAGAAAACTTTGAAGGGACAAGGGCGTATACTTGTGATGCCCCATACGTGGCAATGACAACGCCTTGACCTATAACCACATAGTTCTCACATGTATTCCATATCCTTCCCAACCAACCAGGTATCATCAAATTTGAAAGGAAGTTATATTTCAATTTGAACGATTAACTTAGTTTTAACAATTATATATTATATATTGAAAAGTTAAAATAAATCATTTTTATATGAAAATAAAAAATAATTTAAAATTTAATCTAATAAAATGATTATTAACCATGAAAAAATTAACTAATTATATGTTTTCATAATAATATATAACATAGCATATCAATTTTTATCCATTAAAAACTTATCTATCATTAAAATTCTATTAAAAACTTATCTAGATTAACAATTTATTAATTCTAATCATTTCCAATAAGTATATGTATGGCCTAATGAAGAATTTGCACATCATATCAATTTTCAAAGATTATGAAAACAATTCAACACTTAATATAAATATTAACATGATTATATATTTGTTAAGGAAAATGGAAAGTGATATTTTTTTAAAAACTCAAACTTATTATATGATTACAAAATTTTATTTCATGTCTAGTTTAACACAGTACAATAAAAATCTTTAAGTTCACTTGGTTTCCATTTTGTAAAATGAATGTTGTTTTTAACTTTATATTTCAAGACTTTAGAAATACTTCAGCCTGACCCAAAAACCTTGAAACTTACAATATTTTATACGGTAAAAATAAACAATATGCACTTAACATTCAAGTTTTACAATGAAAAAGTAGCATTCCCTCTTCATAACCAAAAGATAACAATTCTCACATGAAATTCTTATGCTTGTTATAAGTGTATGAAATCAATTAATTTTTTATATTCATGTATATGAAATCTATTAAATTAAATTACAACTTGGGTCAACTTTTACTAAATTATTATGCTAGTGTATGAAATCAATTAAATTAAACTACAACTCGAGTGAGATCTTACCATGCATTATCTATGTATTTACACACATGCATCATTGTTTTAGAAGTATCATTCGTAAATGCAAGCAATTGAAGCAGTCACACACAGACAAAGCTGTAGAAGATTTGTAGTTATCGTTTGTAAATCCAAGCAACAAGATGATGGGGGTTGATTCGAATTGGAATTATTCCTCCCCTCCGAGGAACAAAACAAACTAAAATACTGATACTCAAGAAAGAAAATATATTTCGATCGAGATTCCCCTATGCAACCACCTGTGCAACTTTTCTTGTCGGTATATCCGAGAGAGGAGCGGGGGTCCCTGTATAACTCTTGTGTACCCCATAGTTAGACAAGAGATTAAGAAGCTTTGTGATGACAATATAATCATACCCGATATTTATATGATTGGGTCAAGCAGAAGAGTAATCTCCTCTTTCTTGCTTGCTTATTATAAAACCAAGCATGATGCATGCATAGATCCGGAGGCGGAGAATAGGATCGTTTATGGGCCCACCTTGGTTTCTACTAACATGTAACAAGGAAAAAATGTGAACATTTTTTTTTAATTGTCACAGTATAGGAAAAAATGACTAATAAAAGAAAAAATCTATAAAAACAATGACAAGTAGAATATATTGTGAAAAATTTCCTTACCCATCACTTGAAAAAATCTAAAATAATTTTCATTTCAACTTTGACAAGTAATTTTTTATTTTAACTTTCATTTGCATGAGAAAAATTTTATGTCCTTATATGACGAGCTAGAAGGCTCTTGACGAGCAATGACAACTTTAATTTTGATCCATGTTCACAACCATCGCTATGATTATGCTACGACCCAATGTTGGATCTGTAAGAGTCTACCACAACTAGTGCGAGTGAGGTTAAGGCTGAAAATATGAACTCAAAATGTACATTTTTTGGTATTTCTTGGTTCCATGAATTTGTTGATTTCTAAGTTTAAGAAACATGATCTTTGGTATGATTGAATTATGTGTTGAGACATGGTGGAATCATAAGTGGAAATGTGATTGTAATGGAATAGTGAGTGGCATCTAAATTTTGTGAAGACTAAATGTCATGGATTTTCAATAACTTTTATCTTATATTATTTTTAAGTAGTAGAAAGAAATTTAAGACAAAACAAGATGTATTGGACTATACATTATTTTATTTATTATTCATTGTTTATTATTCATATATGTAGAGAAGGTGAACAAACATGCATACATATTCATTTTGAGACCGTTCAACCATTATATTAATAGGAGAGCCACTATTTGGATATCTTCATTTTGTATAAATTCTATATACAAATCTTTAAAATAATACTTCTTTGCAATTTCAATCTTTAAAGTAATACTTTGTAGCAATTTCAATCCCACTCTAATAAAATGTTGGGTAGTTTATTTTAAAGAAAGAAAAATAATAACGAAGTTTAGTATAGAGCCTTCGCAACATGACATGGTGTATATGATTTTCTAGGTTATCATCACTATATATATTTTCTTATTACTTTAACTATGAGTATTTTCTTATTACCTTAACTATGAGTGAAGTGTCCACTAAAAACTTCTTGTTGGAAAAAAAAATTACATATTGAATAATCACAAAATTGTTTTACTTCATTAAAATGCTTTTTTATTTAAAAAAAAAAAAATCATAGAAAGTAATTTACAACATTTTCCTCATGAATAATTTACAACCTTTCCTCATTGGTTAAGATTTGATATTTGATGTTTTAACTTTAATAACTAAAACACTAGCTTCGGTGCTAAACATTATTCTATGTTTGACCTTTTGTCTACTTTTAAAGGACTAACTACAAATTTTGCTCTCCATAGGTAATATATCTTGTTTGTTTTACATAACTTGCTAAGAGACCACTCAGTATTATTTCCTTGCAATGAGGATCATGTGTGTTGATGAAATGTTTTTTTTTTCATTTTTTTCTTTTGAATTTCCATCCAACTAGCAAATTGATTCAACATTGTAGGATTTCCTTTATAAGGCTAATTGTAGTACATATTATGACTTGGTCAAAGGGATCGGTTCCCTTCCTTGATCTAGATTGTTTGACTCGTGTATTCTCTCCACCATTCCAAGGGAACAATCATGTAGGGGCTCTTGATGTGACAGATTTCATTAGTTAGTCATCTCCATATTAGTGTCTATGTCTCTTACACTAATGGTGGGGTGGGGATATTTACTAGAGCTCCATTTAAGTACATAAATGGAGTCACCCAATAATGACTCAACTCTAGTGTTTCCTCCAGGGGGTTTGTTAGTCAATCACTTTTTAACCTAAGATACCCCTCCCTTTAGGAAAAATGTTTCCATGTATCCATGTTGAAAGTGAATCGTACCCTTGAACGTTATATTTTCATATTACATAGATTGTGTCAAGCTACGATTCTCATACTCCACCATCATTTTATTTGGAAGGCATTTACTAAAATCTACATAATTGTAGATCAAGTATCGATAGTAATGGACATCCTTGTTATTAATAGACCCATGGTGATAAACATTCCCAAAGTGTTATCAATTGTTGTAAGGGTATTCACATTCCAATATTCCATAGAGACATTGGGCACGATAACCCAAATCAAGGCCTCTATTAATGCTTTTGTAAGTGGGTTGAAACCATGTTTCCATGGATTCATAAAGAAACCAACTATGTTCACAAATCAAGAGCCCTTACAAGCAACCCATACTCCATTTTGCTCTAATTTAAAATCGAGAATGAAAAATCCTTTGCATTCAAGATAATAAATACTAGATCCTCCAAGAAAGAACCTCGAGAATCTACAACCTAATTCTAGATACTTTCGGTGATGGCCATAAACCATTAACCCTACACATCATCCCATCTTTCATATATGGTTCTTGTCATCTTTAACCCATTCAAGTGAGACCTTCATAGTCAAAATTGAGGATGATTTATCCAAAAGAAATATGGAATTGTGGCATTCTTTAACAATAGGGAAGAATTTGTTGGGACTTACCTAGGAGCAAACTTGATGTTGCTCAAGGATTTCTCTGACCAAAGAAGAGAATATTTAAACGAAGTTGATTTATCTTCTCCAATGACCTCGAATGGAGAAAAAAATGGAGTTATGGAGGAGGAAGTCGTTTCTTTTTCATTAGAGCTTTCACGGATGTTCCATAAAAGACTCAAATATCACTAAGTCCTGAGCCAAATGAATCACACTAGAGAAGAGTTTACCCTATAAGATATCTTAGCTTGAGAATGCACTATAGTTTCATTCATGTGCACATTACAATGACAATCAATGGTGTTATGGATGCACTTATATTTTAGTGGCATGCACTGAAACATGATGCATGTGCACAACCTTAAGCATAATCACACAACACGGCTCGACATAGACACACTAACATGGATTGACAACTTAGCGAATGATTATGAGTGGTAGATCAATAACTATAATATATCATCATCTCGTTCTCCATGTATCTCCATCTTCCTAACCCTTACACAATATTGTAGTGTGAGATCTAAAAAGAGTAGATGTCAAATGCTTCGTAATCCCTTGAGCATGTATTATTTATTTACCAGCATAAAATTGTCATCAAAATGGTGTTGGTGTAGAGTTAGTGGATATATAGTTGTTAATTGGTATTGAGTTCCATATTCTTCACAAAATTGTTGTATGGACTTATCTTCAATGAAACTTCAAAGTCTACCTAATTTATTGTGTCAATTGCATATGTTCTTGTACAAAATCATTTATATTATCTAAGTTTGTTTTATGAGATTGGATTTCCATAACCAATTCATTATATATGTAAGATAAAGGCATTGAAACTATTGTTGTGGATGTGGCAATTCTACTAAGCACGGTATCTCGGATCAGTATCAAAGTAGTGGTTTGGCATATTGTAACATAGTTTATGATCAAGATTCACTCTTAGATAAATAAGGCAATTAAAGAAAAAATGCAACACCACATGAATATACTTAAAGTTGAAGTTGCTAGTCTTAACTCAAAAGTCGGGTCTATGGATAGTCAATTGATGAATATCACCCATCTGTTGCAGAACTTGACAACTTTTGTGACAACATTGTAGGGTACCATTCAATAACAACTATCTAGGAGAAACTCAAGCAAGAAGCCAAGTAATACTAAAGGAATATTATAATGGAATATGTGTTCATCTTGAGTGGAAACCAAGGTGGAGATTTCACTCTATAATGGTCAAATAAATACCTTGAAACTTGATGATTGGTTGAGGCAGGTAAATTATTTTTATGAAGAATACTAATTCACAAATGAATACAAAGTTGTCTTTGTAGTGTTATGCATGCATGGAGAAAATTTGTTGTGATTAGAGAATATATATGAGTGCAAATACACTAATGGAAAATGTTGATGATTTCAGTTATGTGAGACATTCTCCAGCTTACAAACCTGTGAGATGTGGATCATTGCAGCTATGTGAGATATTCTCCAGCTTAAAAACCTGAGAGAAAGCCCCTGAAGAGGGTGTGTGGTTCATATATGAGACAGAGCTGGAATGTAGAGATGGCCTCCTCCATTCAGAGAGTTGAGAAGAACTCCAGATGATTATCCTGTCGGAAAGACGATCTGCTGAGTTAGATGTGCCTATGGTTGAGCACAAGGTGAATGTGTGAAATCCCAAAGTGTTGGGTGCATCATCATGAGAACAAAAATGAATATGATGTATTAGCCTCCTCTAAGCAGAAGAGTTGACGAGAAACTCCAGATGACTCTCATGTGTAATGCAGTGGGAAATAATATATGTTGAGTGGAGGTGCATGTGGACGAGCGCAGGTGAACGTGTGAAGAAGTGGTTCTTTTGTGTAATACAGTGAGTCGGAGATATGGACATCCCTATGGATGTGCCCCTAGTGGTTGAGCACTAGTGGTTGTATTATATCCCTTGCTATATTGTTCAAGAGTCAAACCTTCTTGTAACCCTAATTGTAATGTAAAGGGTACAGGTCAACCCCACCTTAATGTGATTGGTAATTAATGTAAAAGATAATTAATCTGGTTAATATTAATTATATTATAAGCTAGTGAGGTTGGCCTTGTTGTGCCAATAGACACTTATATTGATAGGTTCAGGTTAGTATAAGTAAAGGTAAATTTCCCATTGAGGAAACACATATTTCAAGTAAGTTTGGAAAATTCAGCAAGTACACCTTCTTGGGAAAATTGTGCACCTCTCTTGGGCACTAGTCTTCTAGGGTTTGAGCACCCTCTTGCGTGCTAGGTTTTCTTGGTGGTGAAGGACTTTCTCTTGAATAATATAGCAAAAGGAATTGGCTTGGCTGGGTTTTCTCCCCTTGTTGAGAAGGGTTTCCTAGGATACTTCTTGTGTTCTTGTGCATGGTGCTCCTTTTTGTGATCTTGGTTACTGCAACATTAATGGTTATGGATAAATGCTAAAAATGGAATGAACTCCATACTTAACCTTTCTCATTGGAAAATCAACATGGTATCAGAGCATAGGTATTGAAAGAACCCATTGCACAAGCATCCACCAAGAATCCTCTCACCTTTTGCAGAACCGTACGACCCTTATAGGGTTTCCAGAAAATTTTGTACGACCCTCCTTTCAATGGTTTTCTAGCCCTTAATACTTTGAATCTAGGGATATTTTTGGAATAGAAGAGTACAGCCTCCTCCAGGGCATCTCCAGAAGCTCTTAAAATCAAATTCTGAGAATTTTGAGTTTTTAGCCCTAGGGTTTCTAGGGTGCCAAAATTTCCTACAGAATATTAATATTGGATTTCTGAAGAAATGTTTTTAAATCAACAAGCATCTTTGTGACACTATCAATTTGATTGTTGGTAGTCATAAGTCCAACATAATCCAAGGTTACTAATTCAACCTAATAATTAGGTTTTCAAATTCCATTTGGCAAGAGTTTGAAGAAACAAATCAAATGAAGAAGAGAGCCTTAGTAGAAGATAAGCATGATGGAGCAAGCAACTTCAGCTCCTGGAAATCAAGGCTTCAGGTCATCCTTGAAGAAGATGACCTCTTGTATGTGGTAACTAAAACCCTACCAGACACAAATACAGATGTAGAGAAGAAGATAAGAAAGGAAGAAGATGTCAAAGCAAGAAAATTGATCATCTCTTACCTCGTATTGCCAACCTGAAGACAACCTATGATATGTATGAATCTTTAAAAGAAATGTTTGAAAGTGAAAACACCCTCA
Organism: Picea engelmannii; assembly: GCA_009831015.1. Lineage (NCBI taxonomy): Eukaryota > Viridiplantae > Streptophyta > Pinopsida > Pinales > Pinaceae > Picea > Picea engelmannii. The sequence continues at coordinate 273,666 of ML796215.1, forward strand.
GAGATATTACCTTAAAGAGCCAACTTCAAAGTACCAAAATGATGAAAGGTGACACAGTTTCCATCTTCTATATGAAGTTATCAGAGATTAAATAATAGTTAGAGACCATCGAAGAAATCATGTCTGATAGAGAACTTGTCTTAACCACTCTCAATAACCTTCCAAAATCGTGGGAGCCTTTCCTTCAGAGTATCAGTGGAAGAGAAGCTCTACCAACCTTTGATCGTCTATGGACAGATTGTACTCAAGAGGAACTTAGACTTGAAATAGAGGAGTGGAATATTCCTCAGAAGAAAATCATGCTCTTGCACTTCATACAAATAAAGGAGGAAAATTCAAAATAAATTTCAGGCAAACATTTAAAGGTGAAAAGTCTTCATCAAATCCAGGTTATCAAAGAAGAGATGTTTCAGAAATTAAATGCTTCAGATGTGACAATTATGGACACTATGCAAGAAACTCTCCAACCAGGAAGAAGGGAAGAAACTATGCTTCCACCGTTGACATATATCCAGACCCACCTCAAAAGAATGAATAAAAGAGAGAGGAGAAGTACTTCCTCTAAAACTAAAGCATGACTACAAACCAGGTAAATCAATTGATTTAAAATTTTATAGTTGATTGCATTTTTGAATAAATCCCTAGTATGGGAGCCCTCAAAGACTTGGACCATTATCCCTGGTATGGGAGTCCAAACCATATTTAATTGATTATTATGCGAGAACAAGCAGAGACGTTTTCCTTAAAAGAAGAGATACCCATTCAACAAACCTAGAGAATATAAGATGGAGATTGACAGTAAGATAATACCTTCTCTCCCTTCAGCAACTCAGAGGGAGACATACATTATTCAATTTGATCCAGTTGCTCCAGTTGATATGTTCAGAGATATTGCAGTAGGGAATAAAAGGCCCACCTAGACTCACTCTGCAAGAGGCAAAGAAACATACAAGCCTCTCAAGGCACATCCCAAGAAAGTAAAAGAGATTTCCAAGCTATCCTTCAATCATGAGCCACCTTATTAATGTTGAGCCTCCTTGTCTTAGAGAAGCAACAAGGGAACATGTATGTAAAGATTCCATAACAGAAGAATACCAGAATATCTTAAAGAATGATGCATAAGATATTATTCAGGGATCAGAAGGGAAGTCTATGGTAACTTCCAAGTGGACCTATAAGATCAAATATGCAGTTGATGGAAGTGTCTAGAAATACAAAACAAGATCTATAGCCAGAGGTTTCTCACCAATAGAGGGAGTTGTCTATGATGAGATACTTGATCCAGTAAACTCCATACACTTCCATCCGTACTACCATCCATGAGTTGGAAACTATATTAGATAGATAAATTCTTGATGAGTTTGGATTTCAACAAGAGTGTTGCTAATCCAAACCTATGTCATTACATTGTTGATAACGAGACCCTGATTTTGGTGAGTTATTCAGAAAGCCTTGTTGTTGGATACAAGTAATCCTTGATTTCTGAATTCTAGATGAAGAATCTGAGTATGATTCACTACTTCTTGGGACAAGAAGTATGATAGAGGACCGATGAGATTTTCCCAAATTAAGGAAAATATACAATGAATATATTAAAGAAGTTCAAGTATGACAGAATGCAAAATCCACCGTGATAAATTTAAAAGGAGAAGATTGATGATGATTCAGACGAGACTGATCCACAACTGATTAGATCACTTATGTATCTGGTTAACACCACAATTGATTCATTCCATGCAGTGAATGTGCTTAGTCATTTCACGAGTCAACCGAGACAGACTCACTAGACAACAACAAAACATGAGGCACAACTGGATATGGCCTGAGATATACCTCCAGAGTGAACTTGAGTTTGCAGGATATGCTGATTCATATTGATAAGAAAGTAGAGTGGACTGGAAGAGCACATTTGGTTGATGTTCTACCATGAAGTTTTCCATGGTTTCCTAATGCAACAGTAAATGAAATCTATGTGGCCTTGAATATCACAAAAGCAGAGTATGTACCATTGAGTGTGCGAAGCAGTATGGCTTCGCAAGCTTCTGACAGATTCACTTAATCATGAGATGGATCCTATGATGATAACCAAGAGCCGTGTATAAAGCTCCTTGAGAACCCAGTGTTTTCCTGATGGATCGAAACACGATGAGATGAAATATTCTTGTATTAGAGATATGATGCAGAGAAAAATTGTACACATGCAGTACCTTTCTACACATGATCAGATTGCATACATCTTCACCAAACTAACTTGGTGAAGAATGCATCCCTAGTTGAGAGGGAGTGTTGATAACTCCAGCCAAGAAAAAATTCAAAGGACATCTGTGTGAGACTTGGCATAATGAAGAATGTCACCCTAGCTGAGAGGGAGTGTTGATGATTGTAGTTATGTGAGACATTCTCCAACTTACAAACCTGTGAGATGTGGATCATTGAAGCCATATGAGATATCATCCAGCTTACAAACTTGAGAGAAATCCCTTGAAGAAGGTGTGTGGTTCCTATCTAAGATAGAGACAAAACATAGAGATGACCTCCTCCATTCAGAGAGTCGAGAAGAAATTCAGATGATTATCCTGTGGGAAAGGTGATTTATTGAGTTAGATGTGCCTGTGGTTGAGCACAAGGTGAATGTGTGAAATCCCAAAGTGATGGGTGCATCGTCATGAGAACAAAAATGAAGATGATGTATTGACCTCCTCTAAGCAGAAGATTTGACAAGAAACTCCAGATGAACCTCTTGTGTAATGTAGTGGGAAATAAGATATGTTGAGTGGACGTGTCTATGGACGAGCACAGGTGAACATGTGAAGAAGTGGTTCCTCTGTGTAATACAGTGAGCCAAAGATATGGACATACCTATGGATGTGCCCCTAGTGGATGAGCACTAGTGGGTGTATCATATCCCTTTCTATATTGTTCAAGAGTCAGACCTGCCTGTAACCCTAATTGTAATGTAAAGGGTACAGGTCGTCCCCACCTTAATGTGACTAGTAATTAATGTAAAAGATAATTAATCTAGTTAATATTAATTATATTATAAGCTAGTGAGGCCGGCCATGTTGTGCCAATAGACACTTATGTTGACAGGTTCAGGTTAGTATAAGCAAAGGTAAATTCCCCATTGAGGAAACACATCTTTCAAGTAAGTTTGGAAAATTCAACAAGTACACCTTCTTGGTAAAAGTGCGCACTTATCTTGGGCGCTTGTCTTCTATGGTTTGAGCACCCTCTTGTGTTCTAGGTTTTCTTGGTGGTGAAGGACTTTCTCTTGAAGAATATAGCAAAGGATTTGGCTAGGTTTTCTCCCCTTGTTGAGAAGGGTTTCCCATAATACTTCTTGTGTTCTTGTGCATGGTGCTTCTTCCTGTGATGTTGGTTGCTGCAACATTAATGGTTATGGATAAATGCTAAAAATGGAATGAACTTCATACTTAACCTTGCTCATTGGAAAATCAATAGAAACAAACAATTCTAACATGGGATTAATTCAAATTCATCATCAAGGACAATTATATTATACCACTTCAGAAGGAACTTGAGATGTTCGACAAATGCACTCTTAAAGATGTCAATTAGAAGGATCAGTTAGCAGAGGCTAAGAACAATTGGAGGAAGATTAAGAATTTTGTTTCCATTAACTTCGACAAATGAAAGAAAACCATTCTAAAATATGGTATGTGTAAGAAGCCATTTAACGGGATTCACAAAATAACACTGACTCCAAGACACTTAGAGAAGTATAGAGTGCATTGAAGAAGAAGAATGTCACAATATTCAATTATTGCAAGAATATATAATATCCCAAGGATGAATTTTGGAGGCCACATCCAAAGAAGCACTCTAAGATGACTATGCCAGTGGAAGGAGAAATAGATCTTGGTACCTAATAGTGTGATAGAAGAAATTTATTTGATAGCAATGGTGCATAATAGTCACAACAAGCATGAAAAGCTACTCTCCATTAGGATCCAGAACAAAAAGGAGCTTGTGACCATGGTGTTTGACACTAGTGGCTAGAAAGAACTCATCTCAAAAGTAGTTGAATTTTAAACCATATTCCTTGGGTTGGATCAAAGGGAATAAGGAAATGCATGTTCAACCCAAGTGAAAAGTAAAGTTTTCCATCTCATATAATTATATCGATAAATTAGAATTCGTTGTTCTTCCTTTGGATGTGTTTGGTGTGATATTTGGTAATACATTCCTATGGGATCAAGATGTTAATTACCAAAGGAACCTAAACCAATACAAACTTGTTAAAGATACCCAATCTTATTGATTAACAAAACATAAGGATCCAACTCCCTTAGTGCTTGCTTTAACTAAGGAAGCACAAACATTGATAAAAGTCCAAGGATAGTTTGTTTGGTTAGTACTATGACTAGAGAAAGAGGACGAAATTGCACTCTCCAATTGAGCACACAAGGACCCCAAGGCCTCGTTGCACAAAAATCCAATGCAACAAGAGAAGTTAGAGGAGTAGAAGCAATTCGATAAAGTACAATAACATTATTCTAAGTTGTTCAACGAGACAAATAAAATGCCTCTCAGTCACACAATCAAGCACTCCATTGAATTGCAATGAGGAGTTGTTCTTCAAATGATGTGTTGCACTATACTTCTTTGTTGGAAAATGAAGAAACTAAGAGGTAAATTCAAGAGACTTTAGACAAGGGCCACATTTGACCCAAGCCATTGCCTTGTGGATCCACCATTCTTTTACTTCTAAATAAGGATGACACATGGAGAATGTATGTGGACTATTGGATCTTAAACATAATCAACATCAAGTACCAATATATATCATCTCACATTAATGACCTGATCACTACTACACATTGAAAAAATTGCGACAACTACTTGCGACAAAAGTACTCTTTCATCACAAAATTCAAGAGAAAAAGTTCAATTTTTCAATTTTGATCTAAATCCACCCCATATTCGTCGCTCCATCAACGGAAGCAAACTTTCATCTTTTTGCGATGATAATCAAGATGGTGGACTACTGTCTCAATTTCAACAAACCTGTGTTTTCGTTGCAAGAGCGACACTCACTATTGACCGTTACACTTTTTGATACTATCCATAATGACCGTTATACATTTTAACAAAGTCTAAATTGATATAGTCAAAGTTCGTCGCAAGAGCGACGAACTTTGACTTGACTGTTATAACTGTTCCCGTCTTCGACAAAGTGACCTAAAAGAAAAAGAAATGCTTAGGTCACGGTCGTCACAATTGCTATGACGGTGACCTAAATTGACCTATAAATATTTGACGATTTAAAGATGTTGCGACAATCTTGATATAACAACGACTGTTCCAAAAGGGTATTTTTGTGCGGAAGTTGTGCAGAAGAATGTCACAGAATATAGTTATAGGTGGGGAAAAAAGTAAATCGGGTGAAAAGGGTGATGTTAGATGTTATTGCCCTTGCCAAAAATGTTGCCTCATACGCCCCGTAAGAATTTTAGTAGCAACAACTACAAAACATTGTAGGAAATATGGGCACATTGATGGTGGATCAAATGAATATCGTCCCATGGTAATTAGCTATATATTCATTATCTTTTTTTATTTTGTCAATTTTATATAAAATTATATATATGTATATATATTGTTTGAATGTTTGTTATAGTATACACTAATTTTGCATGATTGTTTGTAATTATAAAGTTAGAGTTGCCCTCTAACTTTTTGCAGAATATTGCATCAAGTATTAGTAGAAATGATGTTATACAAGCTAAGGAACATCATGACCACGCAAATGAGGATCTCATGGAAGAAGATGATGGGACAAATCAAATGATCCAAGATTTGTTTTCGCAGGCGGATGAGGATGGGGACAACGCTGGTATTTATGATGAACCTCTATTAGAAAAGGAAAATAAACGACTTTATGAAGGATCAAGAGCAAATCTTCTCTTTGTTACATTGCTGCTAGTGAACTTAAAGGTTATGAATAATTTGTCGAACACTTGTATGACACAGATCCTAAGGTATGTAATAGTTTCATCTCATATTATACATAAATGTTGATTTTTTTCTATTTGTTTTTAGTGTTAATTAATGTGTAAAATATGACTGCAATTTTTACGATTAATATTCTTACATTAAATAGTTATTTGTTATGTTGTAGATTGTTAGGTGAATTTTTGTTACCATCGTCAAATATTTTACCTCGCACATATAGAGGTTTTCATGCCATTATGAAATACATTGGAATGGATTATCAAACTATAGATGCATGTCCCAATGACCATATTATATATTATGGACAACATGCTTCGAAAACAGAATGTCTGCAATGTCTTATCAGTAGATATCGAACTGATCAAGTAACAAAAAGGGTGCCTTGAAAGGTTCTTCGTCATATTCCCATAATTCCATGTTTGCAACGATTGTTCAGGTGTGAAAGCATAGCACAATTTACGGATTACCATGCATGTAACATAAGTGGAAATGGTGTTCTTCGAATGCCTGTCGATGGTTCTGCATTTAGTGAAATTGAGGAAAAATGGGCAGATTTCAAAGATGAACCTCATAATGTTAGGCTTTCATTGGTAGCTGACAGTGTTAATCCATTCAGAGAGCTTAGGTCTATTTACTCAGTGTGGCATATTTTTGTTATCAATAATAACATTCTCCTTGGATGCCAATAAAGAGGGAGCACATAATGTTGACAATGATTGTTCCAGGTATTTGTTTGCATTAATTTTTTGAATGTAACATTTTCATTTGTTTCAATTTTTGCATAATATCTTTTGTTTATTTATTTACTTATATATATATTACATGATATCATTCCTATAGTAATTGTGTGTAATTTCAAACAATTAGGTAAGTACTAGGTTAAAGATATTAATGTATATATCGAGCCTCTTATCAACGAGCTACGAAAGTTATGGGTTGGCATCACAATGTATGACATATGTAAACCAATCGGGGAGAAGAAATTTAAATTCCGTGGAATACTTTTATGGACAATTCATGATGCCCCTGGACTAACACATTTTTGTGGTATGTAGCATTCTAATATTGCTCTTTAATACTATATAATTTTTTAATGTTATCATGGTGCATGTTTAATTTTTAAATAATCTCATCGTATAATTGGCATTAATCCATTTGTTGCAGGTCTTCAAACAAAGGGTAAATTTGCATGTTTAGTTTGTGGCCCTAAGATGAAGTATCGTCATTCAAAAAGTTTAGGAAAGATGGTGTTTGATGAGTATAGGCACCTTCTTCCTAAGAACCATATGTATCGTATTACTGGAAAACACATTTTCAACGGGAAAGAAGAGACTGGTTTAAAACCACGAAGAATGGCACCTCACCTATCGAGGTTGGAATATAATAGAAATCGTCAAGGTAATCAATTTCATAATGTATCGTAGATCATGTAATGTTTTGAATGTTTATTTTAATCATTGAATTTATTTTACCGTATGTTACACATCAAAATTACTCACTTCAATGATGACCCATTGTCGTCATTACTAGTGTCGCAGTTTTTGTCGCAAGTGTCGCAAACATCATATTGTCATCTTGCCTATGTCGTGTCTCTAATGACATCATAAGGACACTTAAGACACCTTCAAAGACTAGTTTAAGAAGGAAAATCACATGACAAAGAGTACACAGCTTTTACCATGGAAAAGACCACTTAAAGATAATTTTTGAAGGGCAACGCTCCGCTACCCACTGTCAGGGAGAGCCAACGCTCCCTAACCCTCTTTGGGGGAGTGTTGCAACACTCAGGACACCATTCTGGGGGAGCGTTGGGATTTTTTGAATGAATTTTGGGCAGCACTCCCCTTCCCACTGTCAAGGAGTGCTATTGCTCTGTACCCTCCTTTGGGGGAGCGTTGCAATGCTCTGTGCACCCTTTTGGGGGAGCGCTGGCCTGTTTGAGAAAAAATTGGGTTGTTGAGGAAAATCAAGGAAAAATACCCTTCATCTTGGAAATTAGTTAGATTCGAATCTGAGGTCAAGGATGGATCTTAGGGAGGATCCACAACTGAAGGAGAAAGATCCTCAACCTATCCCAAGAATCTCTAAGGTGGTTGGGTCTCTCCAAGTTTATATAAGGAGGCCTTCTCATGGTAAAAGCATATGGAGATTGAGAGCGATACCTAACTTATGATCTCATGACAAATGGTATAATATGGCAGTTTAGAGGCATCAAAATTATGATCTCATAAGGGAGAATTATCAGTGAAGCATATGCATTCTGTTGATGGATCATTTGAGCAAAGGGTATGGACAAAGAGAGCTTGGTGAAGTTGTTGCATATACATCTATGGTTGTAAGCACTTTGATTTGTTTTCATTAATATATATATATATATATGTGTGTGTGTGTGTGTGTGTGCTTGGCCTGTTTCCTTCAAATTCGTGTATGTTTCATGAGTTTGTTCTTTTTTATAGATCTATTTCGGAGCGAAACATAATAGGAATAAGAAGTATGTTTTGTCATTGTTGTTCCTTCAATTGCGGAACTTTCTGAAGAACTTAGAGATCAAGATCAGCCTGGATCAAGCAAGGACAAACTTAAGCGAAAAGGTATTTATACTCTTTTCTCTTTCTTCCTTAACTAATTTAGCTTCATTAGAAAGAATGTCAATGACCAATGTTAGCACCTTTCTGTCTTGGTCTTAGGTGTATAGTATCCAAGAGGAAATCCACTTGTCCGCAGGGGGGTTTTCTTGTAACAGAAATTGGTGACTCCACTGGGGAAGGAATCCTAATTGTCTTTCCTTGGTTTTTCCCTGCCTTTTACCACATTTCAGATCACTTTTACTGATTGTTCATCATCCATTTTCCTTCTCCTACCTTCACTAGCAATTTCACTAATTTTTGTGCATTCTGGGTGAGTTTTTCTTCTTTTTCTTGACTATTTTTTGAATTTATGGGTGGCTCAACGCCCCCCTGTAGGCCATACCAGAGCGCCAGCGCCACCCTAAAGTGTCTTAGGGAGCGTTGCAACACTCTGTGCACCCTTCTGGGGGAGCGCTAGTCTCTTTTTTGAGAGTTTCTGCCTTTTTCTGCTTAGTCTTTTGCAACCTTTTTTGCAGAAATCTTTACCCAACATCTGTGGTTGGTTTGTGAAGTTGCTTGGATTGGTTTTTGATGGTTTTTGATGCTTATCACTCCCTATTTTATTGATTGGAGCTTGAAACTTTTTTTAGAAATGTGAAATTGCCTTTCCTAGCTGCTTTTTTGACAGGACAGTTTTGAGTGATTTCTCTTTCTCCCTATCATTTCTGGGATTCTTCTCTGCATTTTATTGTATTCCTTGAATGCTTGATTGGTTGTAGAATCCTTGATGGTGTTTTTTCTTGTTAGAAAAAGTTTCTAATTGTTTTATTTCATACCTCACTGCCTTGAGTGCATGCTTTGTTTGTAGCCCTTTTTCTTCGTGTCTTTTGCATCTGCATAGAACTCTTTCTCTTGATTGAAAGTAGTGGAGCATTGAAGGTTTTGTATTTAATTTTTGCATACGTCATAATCAAACAAAGAAGATAAATGCATTTTTTCTTTTGGGTAGTGAAACTAGCTTGCATTTGAAGTAGCAAAATTGCATGGTTTTTGGCTTTTTGGGACATTATGCATCTGTAATGATGAATGTTTTCTCCTTCTCATAGCATAACATTCATCGAAATGAAAAGATTGCATCTTCATCTCTTTGCACAACTTTCGAGTCGGTCAAAACACCATATTGTTCACGCCACTTTCCTTTTGAGTAACAACAGCCTTAAAAATAAAGCGCTAAACTAAAAATTGATTAGACATTTTTATATTTTTTGGTAGCAAACCTACATTAGATTAGTTGTAGGGCTTTGGAATAGGTGTGAAAGATAAATTTCCAAATATACAAACAAACATAGAATCTTGTTTTAAGGAGCGGTGAAATCCAATTGCTACACTTTGTCCTGGGAAGCCCTTCTCACAAAAGGGTCAAACCTGAGGTCGCATTAAGACTGGCAGAGTTACTCACCCTCCTTTGTTGGTCTTGGTGTAGAGATTGTGCGTATTATGGGGGTCGCTTGAAGGTATACCCACGATGATGAGGGGAAGCCTTTCAAGTTGATTTCGGGCCAGATTCCCTTCCCTTGCGTGTGGATCAGACTGCCGACTGTTTCCCCAGGCATCATTGTTGTAGTTGGTAACCTTAGTGGCCTATCTCTTTAATGTCTTTACACAAGGTGACTGTGGAGGGGAAAGTCTTCACGGTACCTGGAATCGATGTTGGCCAAACTCACTCGGGCTCCTTGGAGGGTATACCCACGATTATGTGTGGAAGCTTGCACCAGGGTGTAAGTCTGTTAAGAAGGTCGTCAACATAAATTTTCCACCTGCTCTATCTCAGCCCCTTCTTACTTTCTTCCCGCAACGTTGGATTTCATCACCAACTAGTGTGCTCATTGTGAGAAGGTTTTGTTTGCTTGCTTGCTTACTAGATTTTTAGCGTGTGTTGTTTGTTCTCCCTAGCAGAATCTAGGTTGGATCTTTAATTTTATGGCGTCAGTTCCCAGAATGACCAATGAAGGAACCCCTTTGTCAGGGGAACCCTTTGTTTTTCCTTCTTATGGAAACGTTGGTCCTTTTTACATCGCTACTTTGAGTCTTCCAAGTCTCACAATTGGGTTACTGGTATGGTTGTTTTCCACTTCGGTGATCTCGAATGCAGGTGCTTCAGATGTAAGCACACCACCCACACATCAACCTCATGTCGACCTTTCTCCTTCTTCGCCCATTAGGTCTCCTTCCATTTATCCTTCTTCACCTAGTGAAATCTCTAAAGAAAATAGCCAGGTTGATAAGAAGAAGAAGAAACAAAAAGAGAAGAAGAAGAAGAATCAGAAAGGGACCAAGCCTCCAACTACATCAGATGTTGGATCCAAGCAATGAGATATTATTAATCATATTGGGAGTGTTGGTGAGGTCAATAAGACTAAAATGAAGAATCTGAAACCCAAATTCCCTTGCAGTCTTTGTAAGGGTGACCACTTTGTAAGGGATTTCCTTGGTCTTCCCAAGGTCTTAGAAATATGGTCCTCCACGTCATCGGCCTCTGCGAGACATGTTGGTGATGTCCCGTCAACTAATGATGTTAAGGTTGGTAAGAAGAAGGCAACTATCAAATTTCCTTGTATGTTATGCGAAGGTGATCATTATTCTTACCTTTGTTCTCGTATGGACAAGGCTTCTTCTCTTTTGGAAAAGATTCAACTTCTAACTGGTTATCATAAGATTTCCCCCAACTCATCGTTAGTTGATGAAATGGTCAATCTCGTTCCATCCTCGGTCAGTCTAGTTGATCAGGTGGTCAATCTAGTTTCATCCTCATTTGAACCACTAACCAAAATAGTTGATCTAGTTTCGTCATCGATCAGCCCCACTTTTCATCTGAAAAGTGAAACTAAAGTGGTTGCTATGGTCCCTTCATTGGTCAGTACCACCCTTTATCTGAAGAGTGCCAACACGATCAATCCCACTCCTCCTCTGATGAGTGCCAAAGTGGTTGCTCCGATCCCTTCATTGGCCAGTCCGGTTGATCATGTTGTCAATATGGTCACGTCCTTAGTTGAAACAGTTCACATAGTGGGTGATCTAATCCCATCTTCGGTCGATCCCTCTCTCCCTTTAGAGAGTGCAACCCAAGCGGTCGATCCTTTTCCACCTGTCAACCCCATTATCCCCTTGGAGAATGAACCCCAAGTGACTGATTCAGTCCCGTCATTGGTCAGTCCCACCCTCCATCTGAAGAGTGACAACACGGTCAATCCCACTCCTCCTCTGATGAGTGCCAAAGTGGTTTCTTCGGTCCCTTCATCGGTTAGTCCGATTGATCATGTCGTCAATATGGTCACATCCTTAGTTGAACCAGATGACAAAGTGGTTGATACGATCCCATCTCCGGTCGATCTCGCTCTCTCGTTAGAGAGTGCAACCCAAGCGGTCGATCCATTTCCACCAGTCGACCCAATTCTCCCCTTGGAGAATGAAACCCAAGTGGTCGATTTGATGTCGTTATCAATCAATCCTACTCTCTCGCTAGAGAGTAAACCCTATTTTTCCCACATTATTCTCGTTGATACAAAATCTACCGTGTTGGGGGGCATTCCTCCTTCTCCCGTGAAACCCCCTCCAAGTAATGAGGCCATCATTTTTTATTGGGGTGTGCTAACTGGACATCATATTCCCTCTCACATTCCTTTCAAGATTACAGTACAAGTTTGTGGTCGGGACATTCCTCATGCGTTGATAGATGAAGGTTCGTCTGTTAGTATTTTGTCCTCTATTGCTTGGCAAGATTTGGGTTATTTTCAGCTTGTGTCGTTTGCCCAGACTATGTTCGCTTTCAACAAAAGAACCAGACACCCTTTAGGGATCGTTCCCCAGTTTCCCATAACTTTGGGAGGGAAAACTATCTTTATTGATGTTATGGTAGTCCAGGACCCCTTGGATTTCGATTTACTCCTTGGGAGAGATTATGTCTATGCCATGAAAGCTATTGTATCCACTCTTTTCGTGTGATATATTTCCCGCACGATGGAAGAATGGTGACTATTTATCAACTTTTGTTTGTTGGCCCTGACTTGACCATCTAGCCAATGACCTCCCTCAACGGTTATTATATGCAGTCGGTATCACCCTTGCCACAGGTCAATTATGTGGCGTTATCTCCCATGAATTCAACTTCAGATTACTTGGATCCGGTAGTTGACATGGTGATCTCTTCGGTAGGGCTATTGGAGCCTGATCTCCTTACCCGTGTTGCGGCCCTCGACATGTGTTCCTTTCGGAGCATTCTTCTTCCATCCAGTGAAGATCTCTTCGAAGCCATGACCGAGTTTTGTCCCTTGACATGGTGTCCTTCCAGAGCATTATCCTCTTGAAAGCCATGATCAAGAAGAGTTTATGAGCATAGTTTCTCTTCTTTGTCGCAAGCTCGTTAAAAAATGAAACAAAAGTCACGAGCATAGTTTCGCTTCTCTGTGGCAAGCTCGTTAAAAAATGAAACAGATGCCTTGAGCATAGTTTCTCTTCTATGTGGCAAGCTCGTTAAAAAATGAAACAAAAGCTATGAGCATAGTTTTTCCTCTCTGTAACAAGCTCATTAAAAAATGAAACAAAAGTCTAGGGATTCAACCCAGAGCCTGGAACATAGTTCTTTTCCTGTGACAAGCTCATTAAACATGAAACAATCACCTCTCATGTCAGGTTGAGTCTTTCGCCAGATCTCATAGATGTCGAGTCGAGTCTTTCGTTAGGTCTCGTATTTGAACCTTCATTTCATCCACCCTTATCCTTTTTCTCCATCTAGTACATAAATTGGTGACAACCTCAAAATCAGTGAATGAATTGAAGCTTAGGGGGCATGTCTCCAGCCTTTGATGATCATTCTGGAGTTAAGCCACTAGCTTTCAAGCTGGGGGTAGAGTAATGAGCATAGTCTTAGTTCGTTCTCATGCTTGGAAAAACATAAGAATGCACCAAGTAAACTTTTATCTCTTTTTTGGAATCGCATGGATACACGAAAAAGGAACCCCCTGGAGTCGTCTTTAAGTTCTTTTCAGACTCTCTAAACATGAAAAGATTGTCGAGTGATCTTGCTTCCTTTCCCACTCATTAAAAGGTTTGAAAGGACTTCTTTCGAGTGATAATTTATCTCTTTTTCGGCCTCACGAGGCTAATATTACGAAAAAGGACAACACTGGAGTCGTATTTAAGTCATTTTCAGACTCTCTAAATATAAAAAACCATGGATTTTACCTTCTCTGGACTCATTAAACAATCATACATTGAAGGGCCCATACGGGACCGCACCCTTACTTCTTCTAGTTAGTTAAATAAAGGAAGAGGGACTTACCAAAGGTGAGTTATATCGAGCATGTGTTACCCTCCTTGAGCTCGTTAAATAAAAAAGAGGTACTCGTCTATCTGGATGGGGGAAAAAATTGAAATAAGCAAGGCAAGTAGTTTTTGAAAACATTACAAGTAACTCTTACGTTCACCCTTGAACACGACACTTTGTCTTTGCACGCATTTTAAATCCGTTGAACCTATGCACTAAACCAATCTCTAAGTTTTCTTACTCCTTTGGGTCACTCGACGAAAATCACTGTATCCATTGCATCATCGTGTTTTAGTCCATGTCATGTTTTTGTTGTTGTGCCTCAGTGTTCAAGGGAAGTATTTGCCTCGAGAGTTAGCCATCACAAATTTCCTGTTTCAATACCTTTTTATGGTGGCCATACCTTGCAAGTATTTATCACCCAAGCATAGGTATGTCTGTCTTGGGTTTGAAACATGTCATAATATATGTTTGATGGTTGTGTGCAACTTCTACCAGGTTCTCCACATCCATACCCTTGCTCGAAAAAGTCTACAAAGTACTTCAGTCATCATTTTCCATCTTCTGACTTCGCACTTTGGGGGGAATCTGTTACACATCAAAATTACTCACTTCAATGATGACCCATTGTCGTCATTACTAGTGTCACAAGTGTCGCATTTTTGGTCGCAAGTGTCACAAACATCATAATGTCATCTTGCCTATGTCGTGTCTCTAACGACATCATAAGGATACTTAAGACACCTTCAAAGACTGGTTTAAGAAGGAGAAATCACATGAAAAAGAGCACAAAGATTTTACCAGGGAAAAGACCACTTAAAAATGATTTTTGAAGGGAAACGCTCCCCTACCCATTGTCAGGGAGTGCCAACGATCCCTACCCCTCTTTGGGGGAGCGTTGTAACACTCAGAACACCATTCTGGGGGAGCGTTGGGATTTTTTGAAGGAATTTTGGGAAACACTCCCATGCCCACTGTATGGGAGTGCTAGTGTTCTGTACCCTCCTTTGGGGGAGTGTTGCAACGCACTGTTCACCCTTTTGGGGGAGCACTGGCCTGTTTGAGAAAATTTTGGGTTGTTGAGGAAAATCAGGGAAAAATCCCCTTCATCTTGGAAATTAGTTGGATTTGAATCTGAGGTCAAGGTTGGATCTTAGGGAGGATCCACAACTGAAGGAGAAATATCCTCAACCTATCCCAAGAATCTCTAAGGTGGTTGGGTCTCTCCAAGCTTATATAAGGAGGCCTTCTCATGGTAAAAGCATATGGCGAGAGATACCTAACTTATGATCTCATGAGAAATGGTATAATATGGCAGTTTAAAGGCATCAAACTTATGATATCATAAGGGAAAATTATCAATGAAGCATAGGCATTATATTGCTGGATCATTTGAGCAAAGGGTTTGGACAAAGAGAGCTTGGTGAAGCTGTTGCATCTATATCTATGGTTGTAAGCACTTTGCTTTGTTTTCATTAATATATATACGTGCTTGTTCTGTTTCCTTCAAATTCATTTATGTTTCATGAATTTGTTCTTTTTGATAGATCTATTTCAGAGCTAAACATAATAGAAATAGCAAGTATGTTTTTTCGTTCTTGTTCCTTCGATTGCAGAACTTTTTGAAGAACTTGGAGATCAAGATCAACCTGGATCAAGCAAGGAAAAACTTCAGTGAAAAGGTATTTATAATCTTTTCTCTTTCTTCCTTAACTATTTTAGCTTCAATAGAAGGAATGTCAGTGACCAACGTTAGCACCTTTCTGTCTTGGTCTTAGGGGTCTAGTATCCAAGAGGAAATCCACTTGTCTGCAGGGATATTTTCCTGTAACCGAAATTGGCGAATCCACTGGGGAAGGAATATTAATTGTCTTTCCTTGGTTTGTACCTTCCCTTTTACCACCTTTCATATCACTTTTACTGGTTGTTCATCATCCATTTTCCTTCTCCTACCTTCACTAGCAATTTCACCAATTTTTGTGCATTCTGGGTGAGTTTTTCTTCTTTTTTTTTACTATTTTTTGAATTTCTGGGTGGCTCAATGCCCCCCTGTAGGACATACCAGAGCGCCAGAGCCACCCTACAGTGTATTAGGGAGCGTTGCAACACTCTATGCACCCTTCTGGGGGAGTGCTAGTCTCTTTTTTGAGAGTTTTTGCCTTTTTCTTCTCTGTCTTTTGCAGCCTTTTTTGCATAAATATTTACCCAGAGTCTGTGGTTGGTTTGTGAAGTTGTTTGGATTGGTTTTTGATGTTTTTTTATTCTTATCACTCCCTATTGTCTTGATTGGAGCTTGAAACCTTTTTCAGAAATGTGAAATTGCCTTTTCTAGCTGCTTTTTCGACATGATAGTTTTGAGTGATTTTTCTTTTTCCCTATCATTTGTTGGATTTTTCTCTGCATTTTATTGTATTCCTTGAATGCTTGATTGGTTTTAGAATCCTTGATGGTGTTCTTTCTTGTTAGAACAAGTTTCTACTTGTTTTCTTTCATACCTCACTGCCTTGAGTGCATGCTTTGTTTGTAGCCCTTTTGCTTCGTGTCTTTTGCATCTGCATGGGACTCTTTCTCCTGATTGAAAGTAGTGGATAATTGAAGGTTTTGTATTTACTTTTTGTATACGTCATAAAAAAACAAAGAAGATAAATGTATTTTTTTCTTTTGGGGAGTGAAACTAGCTTGCATTTGAAGTAGCAAAATTGCATGGTTTTTGGCTTTTTGGGACATTGTGCATCTATAATGATGAATGTTTTCTCCTTCTCATAGCATAGCTTTCATCAAAATGAAAAGATTGCATCTTCATATCTTTACATAACTTTCGAGTCGGTCAAAACACCATATTGTCCAGGCCACTTTCCTTTTGAGTAACAATAGTCTTAAAAATAAAGCGCTAAACTAAAAATTGATTAGACATTTTTATATTTTTTGGTAGCAAACCTACATCAGATTAGTTGTAGGGATTTGGAATAGGTGTGAAAGATAACTTTCCAAAGCTGCAAACAAACATAGAATCTTGTGTTAGGGAGCGGTGAAATACAATTGCTACATTTTGTCCTGGGAAGCCCTTCTCACACAAGGGTCAAACCTGAGGTCACATTAAGACTGACAAAGTTACTCACCCTGCTTTGTTGGTCCTGGTGTAGAGATTACGCGTATTATGGGGGTCGCTTGAAGGTATGCCCACGATGATGAGTGGAATCCTTTCAAGTTGATTTTGGGCCAGATACCCTTCCCTTGTGCGTGGATCAGACTGTCGACTGTTTCCCCAGGCATCACTGTTGTAGTTGGTAACCTTAGTGGCCTATCTCTTTAAAGTCTTTACACAAGGTGAATGTGGATGGGCAAGTCTTCACGATACCTGGAATCGACGTTGGCCAAACTCACTCGGGCTTCTTAGAGGGTATACCCAATATTATGTGTGGGAGATTGCACTAGGGTGTAAGTCTTTTAAGCAGGTCATCAATGTAACTTTTCCACCCACTCTATCTCAGCCCCTTCTTACTTTGTTCCCACGACATTGGATTTCATCACCAATTAATGTGCTCATTGTGAGAAGGTTTTGTTTGCTTTCTTGCTTACTAGATTTTTAGCTCGTGCTATTTGTTCTCCCTAGAATAATCTAGGTTGGATATTTATTTTTATGGCGTCAGTTCTCGGAATGACCAATGAAGGAACCCCTTTGCCAGGGGAACCCTTTTTTTCTCCTTCTTACGGAAACGTTGCTCCTCCTTACATCACTAATTTGAGCCTTCTAGGTCTCACAATTGGGTTACCGGTATGGTTGTTTTCCACTCCGGTGATATCGAATGCGGGTGCTTCAGATGTAAGCACACCACCCACAAATCAACCTCATGTCGAACTTTCTCCTTCTTCGCCCATCAGGTCTCCTTCCATTTATTCTTCTTTGCCTAATGAAATCTCTAAAGCAAATAGCCAGGTTGATAAGAAGAAGAAGAAACATAAAGAGAAGAAGAAGAAGAATCCCACCCTTTATCTTAAGAGTGCCAACACTATCAATCCCACTCCTCCTCTGACGAGTTCCAAAGTGGTTGCTCTAGTCCCTTCATCGGTCAGTCTGGTTGATCATGTCGTCAAACTAGTCATGTACTTAGTTGAACCAGTTGACAAAGTGGGTGATTTGATCCCATCTTCGGTCTATCCCTCTCTCCCGTTAGAAAGTGTAACCCAAGCGATCGATCTTTTTCCTCCTTTCGATCCCATTGTCCCCTTGGAGAATGAAACCCAAGTGACTGATTCAGTCCCATCATTGGTCAGTCCCACCCTTCATCTAAAGAGTGACAACGCGGTCAATCCCATGCGTCCTTTGATGAGTGCCAAAGTGGTTTCTCCAGTCCCTTCATCGGTTAGTCCGGTTGATCATGTCGTCAATATGGTCACATCCTTAGTTGAACCAGTTGACAAAGTGGTTGATCCGATCCCATCTTTGGTCGATCTCGCTCTTCTGTTAGAGAGTGCAATCCAAGTAGTCGATCCGTTTCCACCTGTCGAACCCATTCTCCCCTTGGAGAATGAAACCCAAGTGGTCGATTTGATGTCGCTATTAGTCGATCCTACTCTCTCGCTAGAGAGTAAACCCGATTCTGCCCACATTTTTCTCATTGATACAGAATGTACCATACTAGGGGGCGTGCCTCCTTCTCTCGTGAAACCCCCTCCAAGTAATGAGGCCATCATTTTTTATTGTGGTGTGCAAATTGGACGTCATCTTCCCTCTCACATTCCTTTCAAGATTACAGTATGGTTTGTGGTCGGGATGTTCCTCATGCGTTGATAGATGAAGGTTCATTCATTAGTATTTTGTCCTCTATTGCTTGGCAAGCTTTGGGTTATCCTCAGCTTGTGCTGGTTACCCAGACTTTGTTCGCTTTTAACAGAAGAATCGGTCACCCTTTAGGGATCCTTCCCCAGTTTCCCGTAACTTTGGGAGGGAAAAATATCTTTATTGATGTTATGGTAGTCCAGGACCCCTTGTATTTGATTTACTCATTGGGCGAGATTATGTCTATGCCATGAAAGCTATTGTATCCATTCTTTTTTGTGTGATATATTTCCCGCACGATGGAAGAATGGTGACTATTGATCAACTTTCATTTGTTGGCCCTGAATTGACCATCAACCCAATGACCTCCCTCAATGTTTCTTATATGCAGTCGGTATCACCCCTGCCACAGGTCAATTATGTGGCGTTATCTCCCATGAATTCAACTTCAGATTACTTGGATCCGGTAGTTGACATGGTGATATCCTCGGTAGGGCTATTGGAGCCTGATCTCCTTACCTGTGTTGCGGCCCTCGACATGTGTTCCTTCCGGAGCATTCTTCTTCCATCCAGTGAAGATCTCTTGGAAGCCATGACTGAGTTTTGTCCCTTGACATGGTGTCCTTCCAGAGAATTATCCTCTTGGAAGCCATGATCAAGAATAGTTTACGATCATAGTTAAAAAATGAAACAGAAGTCACAAGCATAGTTTCGCTTCTCTGTGGCAAGCTCGTTAAAAACTGAAACAAATGCCTTGAGCATAGTTTCTCTTCTCTATGGAAAGCTCGTTAAAAAATGAAACATAAGCTACGAGCATAGTTTTTCCTCTCGGTAACAAGATCGTTACAAAATGAAACAAAAATATAGGGATTCAACCTAGATCCTGGAGCATAGTTCTTTTCCTGTGACAAGATCATTAAACATGAAACAGTCACCTCTCCTATCAGGTCGAGTCTTTCGCCAGATCTCATAGATGTCGAGTCGAGTCTTTCGTTAGGTCTCGTATTTGAACCTTCATTTCATCCACCCTTATCCTTTTTCTATTTCTTCCTTAACTATTTTAGCTTCATTAGAAGGAATGTCAATGACCAATGTTAGCACCTTTCTGCCTTAGTCTTAGGGGTCTAGTATCGAAGTGGAAATCCACTTGTATGCAGGGGGGTTTTCCTGTAACACTGTATTTGATAATTATTTTTGTGATTTCTTTTATGCTTCATGAAGGCCACAATCATCATGAAGGTATTAATAATGGGCTTCCACGAGGAATGAAATGTTATCCCGCTCAATTAATGAGGTTTCCCTACTATGAGGAGCTAAAAATAACTCATTTGTTTGATACAATGCATATCGGGAAGAATGTGACTGAAAATTTATGGTGAATCATAGATGGTAGGAGGGACAAAGAAAAGATTGTCAAAATTTGTACTGACATTCAAGAAGCCAATCATGCAATGCGAAGTGTGATCTGATATTCAAATAGATCAAATGGAGTACTAGACCGAAATAACCTTCCATGGTTATTAACAGAGCAACAAAACAATGATGTAAAAGAGGTCATTCAAAGAATTAAATTTCCCATGGGTTTTGCTTCAAACATAAATAATATCTTAACGAAGAAAGGTGAATTTGGTGGGGTAAAAACACATGATTGGTATACCTTCATTAAGCTAATAATTTTGGTATACATATTTATATATATTGGCCTTATACATATTTTATTTATTTTTGTTTTTTCTTGTCTACTTTGGTCGAAACAAATAACGATTCATTTTTTTTGTTACAATATGTTCTACTGCTATCTCTCCCAAATGACTTTGACAACAACGTCAAACAAGTTATATATGATCTTGTAAAATACATGAGGTAAGTAGTTGTGATTTATATGCAAAATGTTCTTTCAAATTATTGTTGTACTTAATGACACGTGTTTTACTTGTAATGTAATATATTATATTATGTTATGTTGAAACATGTTATTTTCTTGTGTCATGATCTCATGTAGATGGTTGTCATTGAAACAAATCCATGAAGATGATATAAAGTATTGGAAGAGAGAAATTCCTCGTCTAATGTGTGAAATGAAAAATTATTTACCTCCAACATTTTTCAATGCACAAGAACACTACCTCATACACCAATTTGAGGAGATTGCAATTTGTGGACCTGTTCACACAAGTTCAATGTGGATGGTGGAGAGGCACTTGAAATCATTGACGACGTTGGTTAGACAAAGAGCACGTCCCAAGGGTTCTATGGTGGAGGGATATATGGTATATCAATCCATGGTGTATATTAGTCAGTATCTTCCTAAATTAGCAGCGCCAACTATGCATGCAGTGGATCGCATTTGGGATGTGAACTCCATCAAAAAATTTGAAGATCAGGAGCATCTGTTGGGGCAAGGTAGAATGAAAAAAATGAGAGGTAATATATTRATAATACATATAAAGTTTCATTTTTTGTGTATATGATCATACTCATTAATATATTAATATAAATTATTTCATAAATTATTACTATTTATAATTACCTGCATATTGGACATTATAATTAATATTTAATATTGGTGAATTATGATTTTTTGATTTAGTTGCTCAAGAGTGGGATGCACTGCATTTATACATTGCAAATAATATTGACTGGATAAATGTATGGATTGAAATATGTAAACAACATAATGGAGGTAGGTTATCATGGCAATGACTATCTGAATTGGTTAGAGAAGCTCGTCGTAACGGAGATTCCAATGTTACGCAGAGGGAAATTGATTTAGCATATGGTTTGAAACATGGACAGGTAAGCAAATTCACCCATTTTATTAAGTTATTTTATATTATATTAATGTGACTACATGTGTACTGTATTTTTCAGATACTTTCGAAGTTATATAAATATATGTTAATTTATTAATTGACAATGCATCTTTTACATATCTGACATATTGCAGTTGAAACACCACAAGGCTATGTGGTGCACTGGTCATAAATTTCACATCAAACAATTGGATGAAACCAGGAAAACTTCTGATAGTGGGATAACTGCAGTATTTCGGGTCACTAATGTTTCCTCGAGGAGTGACAGACATCCCCGAGAATCTAAAAATAGATACTATGGGTATTTAAACGATATACTTGAGTGTGACTTTAATTCCTTCAAATTAGTTCTGTTTGATATGAAATGGTATAGGTTACGAATGCATGAACGTGATGAGGAAATAACTATTATTCAACGTGCCAACGAATTTTCAATGATTAAAACAACGGTGTTTGAAAGAGGACATGATCGCTATGTTTTTCCAAGCCAATGTGAACATGTCTTTTACTCAAATGTTCCAGGTGAAAGGGATTGGTCATTTGTTGTTAGATATGATCCAAGAGGAAGGCCAATTAAGTATACTTATTTATGGGAAGAAGATGATATTGAAGATCAAGAAAATGATTCAACAGATCATACAGAGCCGAAAGATCATGGAGGGTCGATAGATGAAGAAGACAAAGAACATCATGATCCATTCGTAGGAGACAATATTGCAATTCTTGATGATGATTTCGATGAAAATGTGCTCGAAAATAACATTGATGACGATGATGATATCATCAATCCTTTCAACATTGTTTCTGAACCAGATGATGATACAGATGTCGAGTTCGATGAAGAAGATCAAGATACAAGATAATGATGATTACACAGATGTTGTCGAGGTTGGATTAGGTATGTGACTATATAATATTTTAATTTGTATGAATTATTCTTGTAAAATAATTTACTTATAATGTCATGGGTTAATTACATGTTTTTAAGTTTTATGTGATGTTTTTATATCCTATGTTACATGTTGTTTAATTATTATGTGAAACCTGAAAATAGTTGCCAATATAATAAAGTATGTGGTAGACTAAAAATATCATTCAGAAACACATAATTTCATGTACCTTCATTAATTTTTGTTTTTGTAGTTTCTATGCATGAATCTTAATAGGACATTGCTTTCGATTATTTTCTATTTTATAGATTGGGTTTTGGGGATCAATTGAGAGTGATGTGAGGGGGAGGGGAGGGGCCATATGAGCTTCCAACTTCATGTGGTTGGCCTTGTTCAGTAGAGGATAAATTATTCTTGAAACCAAGAGAAGCTCTTTCATTTTTATAACATCATGATCGTATAAGATTTAATCAATATTGTTGTCACAATATTTCATCAATGAAGTTTCTATGAACATGTTTGTCATTTCTATAGAATTTTTTTTGAAACCCTAATTTTATTTCAAAGTACACAATTTGGTTGACACAAGATTTAAGTTTGCATCAGTCTTTCTTCATTTTTCTTTCAGGTTCTACATTCATGTATATACAATGTATATGTGTCATAGTTGTACTAATGAAAAGTCCCTCTTTTTCGTTGATTGCTTAATCAACGCCATAAAAATACTCCCTTGCAGTACTAGATGTTGGGATGTGTGTAATGTCGAATGAATTATACAAGGAACAAGGAACAAGGAATGAAAATTGTACGAGGACTAGACACCGACAACAGTGACCTATGAATGGGGCCAGCGTTGAAATTTTTTCAAACAATTTATGTATGCACTGCAATTTATCATGGATAGACTATTTGCATGCCTTAACGATATGGGAGGGTTTCTGGACTCAAATTTGATTCACACACCCACTTTATTCCATCAACAATTCATCATATAAACCATAAACCCTAATTTTCTTTCAAAGTACACAATTTCTAGTAGATATGTTAATGATTCCAAATTTCATATTCGTATTTGACTCAAGGTCCAGCTAGCTTACAAAGTATCAAATTTTAATTTCAAGTTGATAAACCAAATATGAAATGAATCCAATTAGCATCGTTTGATATCGTCGCAAGAGAGACGAATGTAAATAATCTTGCGACGAATTAGCTATACTATCGACGAAAAAAGTTCGTCGATAGTATAGCTAATTCGTCGCAAGAATGTGTCTAATTTGAATGGTGTTACATGGTTTTCAAGGAGTGTAGGGATTATAATATGGTTCAATGTAGTGTAGTCTATATGAACAATCTCTATGCCAAACCTCAAAATGGATAGTACCACATCTTATTCATAAGACAAATATTATTTGTATGTTTCCTTTGTGGTGGCTCAAGCCCTCAGTACACATGATGCATAACAATGAAATGTAACAATTTGACTATTTAATGATATTCTTATGTCACCCATGGTTAAGGAAATAACATAAGGTTCTTAGGTCCTATTTGAATCGTCTTAAAATTGAGATTCGTTAGATAGTCCTTGAAAAACAACAAAAGACTTATGTAGCAGATATTTGGTCTTTGTGTGGGACATTTTATGCCATTAGTATTTTTTGTACAAAAATAATGGATCTTGGGGACTACACCATGGTCAAGGAATGAGGAACAAGTATCAAGGAACTGGGAACAAAGAATAAGGAATAAGGAACATAAATTGTACTAGGGCTAGACACAGGCAACAGTGACCTATGAATGGGGCCAACGCTGAAATTTTTTCAAATTATTTATGTATGCACTGAAATTTTTCATGGATAGACTATTCACATGCCGTAAAGATATGGGAGGGTTTTTGGGCTCAAATTTGACTCACACACCCACTTTCTTCCATCATCAATTCATCGTGTAAACCATAAACCCTAATTTTCTTTCAAAGTACACAATTTGGTTGACGCAAGTTTTAAGTTTTCGTCAGTCTTTCTTGATTTTTATTTTAGGTTCTACATTAATGTATATAAAATGTATATGTATCATATTTGTGATGAAAAATCCCTCTTTTTCATTGATTGCTTAATCAACACCATAAAAATACTAGAGGTGGGAAACAATGACATGTGAATGGGGTCAACGTTGAAATTGTTTCAAATTGTTTTTGTATGCATTGAAATTTGACATGGATAGACTATTCACATACCTTAACGATGTGGGAGGATTTATGGACTCAAATTTGACTCACACACCCACTTTCTTCCATCATCAATTCATCATGTAAACCATAAACCCTGATTTTCTTTCAAAGTACACAATTTCTAGTAGATATGTTAATGATTCCAAATTTCATATTCGTATTTGACTCAAGGTCCAGATAACTTGCAAAGTATCAAATTTTAATTTCAATTTGATAAACCAAATATGAAATGAATCCAAGCATCATTTGATATCGTTGCAAGAGAGACAAATGTAAATAATCTTGCGACGAATTAGTTATACTATCGACGAAAAAAGTTCGTCGATAGTATAGCTAATTCGTCACAAGAATGTGTCTAATTTGAATGGTGTTACATGGTTTGCAAGGAGTGTAGGGCTTACAATATGTTTCAATGTAGTGTAGTCTATATGAACAATTTCTATGCCAAACCTCAAAATGGATAGTACCATATGTTGTTCATAAGACAAATATTCTTTCTATGTTTCCTTTGTGGTGGCTCAAGCCCTCAGTACGCATGATGCATCACAATGAAATGTAACAATTTGACTATTTAATGATAGTATTATGTCACCCATGGTTAAGTAAATAACTTAAGGTTCTTAAGTCCTATTTGAATCATCTTAGAATTGAGATTATTTAGATAGTCCTTGAAAAAAGACAAAAGACTTATGTAGCAGATATTTGGCCTTTGTGTGGGACATTTTATGCCATTAGTATTTTTTGTACAAAAATAATGGATATTGGGGACTAAACCATGGTCAAGGAACGAGGAAAAAGGAACAAGGAACAAGGATCATGGAACGAGGAACACAGAACAAGGAACACGGAACATAAATTGTACTAGGACTAGACACGGGCAACAATGACCTGTGAATGGGGTCAACGTTGAAATTTTTTCAAATTGTTGATGTATGCATTGAAATTTGTCATGGATAGACTATTCACATGCCTTAACAATATGGGATGGTTTATGGGGTCAAATTTGACTCACACATCCACTTTATTCCATCATCAATTCATCATGTAAACCATAAACCATAATTTTCTTTCAAAGTACACAATTTGGTTGACGCAAGTTTTAAGTCTTCATCAATATTTCTTCATTTTTATTTCAGGTTCTACATTAATGTATATACAATGTATTTGTGTCATATTTGTGATGAAAAATCCCTCTTTTTCGTTGATTTATTAATCAACACCATAAAAATACTAGAGGCGGGCAACAATGACATGTGAATGGGGCCAACGTTGAATTTTTTTCAAACTGTTTCTGTATGCATTGAAATTTGACATGGATAGACTATTGGCATGACTTAACGATATGGGAGGGTTTCTAGACTCAAATTTGACTCACACACCCACTTTCTTACATCATCAATTCATCATGTAAACCATAAACCCCGATTTTCTTTCAAAGTACACAATTTCTAGTAGATATGTTAATGATTCCAAATTTCATATTCGTATTTGACTCAAGGTCTAGCTAGCTTGCAAAGTATCAAATTTCAATTTCAAGTTGATAAACCAAATATTAAATGAATCTAAGCATCATTTGATATCGTCTCAAGAGAGACAAATGTAAATAATCTTGCGACGAATTAGCTATACTATCGACGAAAAAAGTTCGTAGATCGTATAGCTAATTCATCACAAGAATGTGTCTAATTTGAATGGTGTTACATGGTTTGCAAGTAGTGTAGGGATTATAATATGGTGCAATGTAGTGTATTCTATATGAATAATCTCTATGTCAAACCTCAAAATGGATAGTACCATATCTTGTTCATAAGACAAATATTCTTTATATGTTTCCTTTGTGGTGGCTCAAGCCCTTAGTACGCATGATGCATCACACTGAAATGTAACAATTTGACTATTTAATGATAGTGTTATGTCACCCATGGTTAAGGAAAGAACATAAGGTTCTTGGGTCCTATTTGAATCGTCTTATAATTGATATTCGTTAGATAGTCCTTGAAAAAAGACAAAAAACTTATGTAGCGGATATTTGGTCTTTGTATGGGACATTTTATGCCATTAGTAATTTTTGTACAAACATAATGGATCTTGGGGACTACACCATGGTCAAGGAACGAGGAACAATGAACAAGGAACAAGGAACAAGGATCAAGGAACAAGGAACATAGAAGAGGGAACAAGGAACAAGGAACAAGGAACAAGGAACAAGGAACAAGGAACATAAATTGTACTAGGACTAGACACGGGCAACAATGACTTGTGAATGGGGCCAATGTTGAATTTTTTTCAAATTGTTTATGTATGCACTGAAATTTGTCATGGATAGACTATCTTCATGCCTTAATGATATGGGAGGGTTTATGGGCTCAAATTTGATTTACACACCCACTTTCTTCCATCATCAATTCATCATGTAAACCATAAACCATAATTTTCTTTCAAAGTACACAATTTGGTTGACGCAAGTTTTAATTTTTCATCAGTCTTTCTTCATTTTTCTTTCAGGTTCTACATTAATGTATATACAATGTATTTGTTTCATAGTTGTGATGAAAAATCCCTCTTTTTCTTTTATTTCTTAATCAACACCATAAAAATACTAGAAGCAGGCAACAATGACATGTGAATGGGGCCAACATTGAAATTTTTTCAAACTATTTCTGTATGCATTGAAATTTGACATGGATAGACTATTCACATACCTTAACATTATAGGAGGGTTTTTGGACTCAAATTTGACTCACACACCCACTTTATTCCATCATGAATTCAACATGTAAACCATAAACCTTGATTTTCTTTCAAAGTACACAATTTCTAGTAGATATGTTAATGATTCCAAATTTCATATTCGTATTTGACTCAAGGTCCAGCTAGCTTGCAAATAACAAATTTTAATTTCAAGTTGATAAACCAAATATGAAATGAATCCAAGCATCATTTGATATCGTCGCAAGAGAGATGAATGTAAATAATCTTGTGACGAGTTAGGTATACTATTGACGAAAAAAAATCGTCGATAGTATAGCTAATTCGTCGCAAGAATGTGTCTAATTTGAATGGTGTTACATGGTTTGGAAGGAGGGTATGGCCTATAATATGGTGCAATGTAGTGTAGTATATATGAACAATCTCTATGCCAAACCTCAAAATGGATAGTACCATATCTTGTTCATAAGACAAATATTCTTTGTATGTTTCCTTTGTGGTGGCTCAAGCGCTTAGTACGCATGATGCATCATAATGAAATGTAACAATTTGACTATTTAATGATAGTGTTATGTCACCCATGGTTAAGGAAAGAACATAAGGTTCTTATGTCAAATTTGAATCGTCTTAGAATTCAGATTCGTTAGATAGTCCTTGAAAAAAGACAAAAGACTTATGTAGCAGATATTTGGTCTTTGTGTGGGACATTTTATCCCATTAGTATTTTTTGTACAAAAATAATGGATCTTGGGGACTACACCATGGTCAAGGAATGAGGAACAATGAACAAGGAACAAGGAGCAAGGAACGAGGAACACATAACAAGGAACAAGGAACACGGAAAAAGGAACGAGGAACATAGAACAAGGAACAAGGAACAGTGAACAAAAATTGTACTAGGATTGGACACGGGAAACAATGACCTGTGAATGGGGCCAACGTTGAAAGTTTTTCAAATTGTTTATGTATGCACTGAAATTTGTCATGGGTAGAATATTTTCATGACTTAACGATATGGGAGGGTTTATGGACTCAAATTTGACTCAAACACCTACTTTCCTCCATCATCAATTCATCATGTAAACCATAAACCCTAATTTTCTTTCAAAGTACACAATTTGGTTGACGCAAGTTTTAAGTTTTGTTGACGGGCGAAATCGACCGTTCATCAACTGAGAGAGTGGAACCGGTCCGGGGTTGTCTAATAACCCAAGCCGTTTGGGATGAACCACCCTGACGGGTTTAGCGGCTCCGTTAGCCGATCTAAGGTCCTAAATAAAACAAAAAGAAAACTAATCTACAATAACTAATCTAACTAAAAACTAATAAACTAAACTAATCTAAACTAACTAATCTAACTAACTCTAACTATTAAACAAACTAAACTAAACTAATTACTAAAACAAACTAAACTAATCTAACTATTGTATATATATAATCTACTAACTAATACTATACTAACTCTAACTAATTAACTGTCTAACTACCAATTGAAATATAACTTATTCACAAAATGTACAATATCCACGATTTACAGATTTAAATAAAACCTGAAAAATTAATTTATATTTTGCCCTAAGACAGAGAGAGATATTTTTTGTTGATTTTATAATTTTATGAAAATAAATAAAATAGAAAGATAACTAAACTAAAACACTAATCTAAACTAAAAAATATATCTAAATAAAATACTAATAAATGTACTAAACAAATAAATAACAATCTGACCTGGAAATGCTCCAGATTTGTCCTGTGTACGATGGTTGTCTTAGCAGATCAGAGGGAGGAAACTCGCACCGAATTATCCAGGAGCTTCTCGTAAACGATAGCTGCGATGCTCTTCAAGTGTGTTTACAGGACAAACAAGACATAAAAATCACAACAATCATATGATTTATAAATCTCTACAATTAGATAAAACCGTATGCAAAGACTTATACAAAATAATTCAATTGATGAAGAAGAGAAATCTGTCATTCATAAACTGAATCAAGTAATTGCTGTGTTTTTTAAATTAGTGAAAGAAATCAGGCATATATCACATTAATTAAATCATATCACTTTGCAAAAGACTATGATAGCTAAAGTAGTCACTAATCAAATGCAAATTGATAAGCATAAACATGAAACAAAAGATTGATATTATGAGAGCGAAAGCTGTAGCAAAACATCAACTTCTGTTTCAGTTTGTATTAAAAATCCATAGCCTGGTTCTCCCACAAGTGAGGATGATCCTTATTACAAAAATAATAAGTATTTATAAGTTTTTCCACAGGGTAAAACCTCTCTGTGGAAGTTATCAAACTGTTTACATAAAATCTGGGAGGATATCCCAAGTTTAACTAAACTAGGAAACTACAATAAAACTAAACACACAAATATCCGCTAGACTGTCCAGCAAGTCCCAGGCAATTCGAATTCACCTGAAAAGGGTAAAAAATAGACAAGTTAGAAGGATATTTTATTAATAAAATGATAAAAACTAATTCTATAGACTAGCTACAGAATCATGCGATTTTGTAGCTGGTCTAAATAAGACAGAGAATCAACATTAAAATCAATTGAAAATCTTTTAATGAATTAAATTCAATTAACATCCAACAGCTTATTTGAAAACGAATCATTTAATTTGAAATTATTATACCATTCGGAATCAGACAGGATAAAAAATCATTCAACCGAATACAGAGATAGGAACACTCTGTTTCTTTTGTTACCACAAAGTCGGGTCAACAGAATCATAATCGAACTGTTGTAAGATCGTTTCATATGCAATTAAAATCGATATGATCAAACAAATTGCAGGCAATCATTATACTGCTTCAACAGGAAGAGATACGATCGAATTCAAACAAAATCTTTTTCCAACCGTTATAGCTGTAACGACATAGCAAACGATTCATATCATAAGCGAAATAAACCAAAATTGGCGCGTAACTTTCCATAAACGAAATGGAAATGAGATCAATCAGTTGGTAACAGAGTTCGTAAGAATTGGTCGATCGTTTTCTATTGCAAATTGGGGCAAAAAAACTTGATTGGCATTGAACGAAATCGTTCAATTCAAAATAACCGAAATTAACATATATACCAATCGTCGATCTGGATTTAACAAACTCGTTTTACAAATCAAAATCAAACAGAGAATTCATTTATGATACAAATCTAACTCATGGAAATGATCGAACTAACAACAATCCAATCAAACGAATCAATCGGCTGGGGTTTAGCCTAGTTATCATGAATCAAATCCATTCCATGATTCAGACGTATTTGCACAGGCTTAATGAGCACCTTGTTTTTACAAAAACAGAGTCGTTCTTTCCAAATTAAATTAAAAAGAGTGGTATTCCCGATTTGGAAAATCATATGACACAACATATCGTAACAACTTACTGAAATCGTTTACCAATCACAACACATGAATCATAACGAGATCGAATCCAAGCATAATCGTATTCTAAATTAAGCATGAAAACTTCCTATTCGGAGTGGATACAAAATGAATTGAATTGAAAACAAACCATTAATTTCGTTACTTCAATCAGACATACTTAGCAAATCAAATCCAAACAAAAACCATTCAAATCCAATAAAAATCTATGAGCAAATCATATATCAAATCGAAATTCCTTTTATTTTTAGCAAAACGAAACAATGTACAGGATGATCACCAAATAACAGAGGCATTTGAATGAGAGACTGAGCTATTTAAAAATAGAATTCAAATCATTATATTAACCTTGATCATTCACAAAACAAAAAACGATATCAAATTTTCATACCTGTATAGCGACGAGACGGTTTGATTATGCCAATTTGGAGTTGACAACGGCTGTGGCTGATTCAACGTTTTTGAAAAGGATGGATCCAGTTGTCTTTTGCTTCTTATCAGTTGCTTGGAGCTGGTCTCTTTGGCTGGTCAAGATTGCAATTTGGTCTTCCAACGATTGAATTTTCGATTGGAGTATAGGAACGTCAATGTAGTATCGTTCCAGCCATAAATCACATTGGTCACAAGAAGACTGTGTGGGGTTTGAAAGAGCAGGCGAGGGTTTCGTTATATGGCCGAGGGTTTCGTTAGGAAATTTAATCCCCGGGTAATTGGGATTATTCCTTAGGCAAGGGGGAAGATTTGACACAAAATCGTAAGGTGGTTCAGGGCATAATCCCTGTGAGTAGGGATACTCACTGACTAGAAAACGTTCTACGTCAGAATCATAATCCTCACTTAGGACGATAGGGTCTCGCTCAACAGAGGGTTTAGGCTTATTTCTAGCCATTCTCGAAATGAGACAGACATTCCTTTTTCCTTTGACATTAGCAGTAGGGTTTGCCTTGGGATTTTTGCTCATAGGTTTCTTAACAGCCTTGGCCTTCTCAGTTTCAACGTCTGATAAATCAATAGGAGGGTCGACTGAAGGCTTAGGAGCAGGCAATAGGATATGGAAGGGCACAGGCGGCTCGGCCTTGGCTTCACTCACTACAGGTTTGTCAACCTGGATAGGGTCTGTGTCATCGAAACCATTACGAGCGATGAAATCTCTCCAGCTATCACCATGTAAACTCAAGTGATAAACAATGATAAGCTTA
This sequence comes from Picea engelmannii, assembly GCA_009831015.1. Taxonomy (NCBI): domain Eukaryota; kingdom Viridiplantae; phylum Streptophyta; class Pinopsida; order Pinales; family Pinaceae; genus Picea; species Picea engelmannii. The sequence continues at coordinate 305,544 of ML796215.1, forward strand.
ATAAGTCCATGGTGGAACAGGCTGCTATCAACCTTCTGCCTTTTAAACTTTTTCGACATTTTATATAGGCTTCAATGAAAGTAAAAGGGCATATTCAATGAGTATCCCATAAAACTCATTATCAAACACAGGTGGTAGAGGAAAACGAGTCTGTATCGACCTTCATAGGTCACGAACTGTTTGACTACCATCAGAGTATTGTGCCATCGTGGTTTAAGTGCAGAGATGGGCATACCTCTGTCACAAGAAGTGACTTTTCGTGAGAGGAACAACAGTGTCCATGGCACCTCCTCGACCTTACAATTCTTAAACCAACGCTGTCCTGTGGCAGGCAACCCTGTGGCAGAGCTGATAAATTTCTCATCAATTTCCAACTGTATGTCGCCCACCTTGGCTCTACAGCCATCGAAAGTCATGGCAAACTGTCGTGCTACACAGAGATTAAAACCCTCAAATCATTGCACGAAGGTAAGCCAACCGTTCTCCTCCAAGTCTTTGCGGGCATTGTCAAACATTAACAAGGCTTGGTTGCCGTTTGGCTCGATTCACACGACTGGTGCCATGGAGCCAAGCACATTGTAAGCCGAGGGTTTGGGTCATAGCAAACAGGAGCAGAGTGCACGAAAGTTATTCGAGCTAACAGAGGTAAGTGGGGAAACGGATAGGCATAAATGCCATCGTGCGAAGGTGGTGGAGCTTATCTCTGCCATGCAAAATAGTAATTGCCAAAGTACAACCGTCGATTTTCATAGCTGTTCAACTCACTATTCTATAGTTCAACAATCATATCAATTGGCCGACCAAAGAAAATAATGATGAGTGTATAAACCAACGCGCAATCAACATTATACCAAAGTTTTGAACCATCAATATTCAATTTGAAATCAATACTAAATGTTCATCCATGCGCCAACGTATTTTAACAACTCATATCAATAGTTTAACCACTGTGCCAATGGGTATTCATATAACCAACATACCAATAGTTATGAAAACATAAACATAGGCATTATATTAAAAAGATATATATGAAAGATTTAACCATAACACCCATGTATCTTATGAAACCAAAAGGTCAAGTAGATAAAAATGCCAATCCAAATGTCAATGCATTATAAACTCAATGATACCAAGTCACACAATCAATATAAGAATGTCCAATGAGTATAGTCCAATGAGTAATGATAAGTGAAATGTAAGCGCAATAGGCATATCGACAAAAAGATAATGACAGTTCAGACAGTGATTTTAATGTGTCTTCAAAAGACCAATGTTTTCATGCTTACAGTCATGAAAACAAAACGAAAATAAGTATGTAAAAAACGCCAAGAATAAAAATGTCGTTCATTTGAAAATTGCGACGAAAAATCGATGTTTGCAAAACATTGGTGTAGGCAGCTTACAAGACAATGGAAAAATGTGATTTGGATGCCAACAATGGGGACACACTGGTAGAAGCAATTATCTCTGTCAAAAGAAACAAATTCAGATTAAGACAGCAAAGAAAATTTCAACTCAAAAATAACAACTAGAAAATCGTATAAACATCATCATTAACCAATTATTGCAGCAGTGTTTCAAAAGATGAAAACTAATAACAATCTTAAGATCAACAAGTCACGATATTAAAGAGAAAATCTCCAATACTGTTGGCATGGCCACTGCTGCCAGCAGGCATCCATAGCCTCGACAGGGTTTCCATTTAACCCAGTCTGACATCTGTATCCTGCCAAGAAGTTCTGGATCAGAATAAAGGACATTAAAGAGGTTTCTTTTTTGCAAATTTTCATATACCCGACATTGCTTCGCCGACAGCGAGCCTGTTCAGTACCCCGATGAAGTTGTCTTGGCGCCATGCATGCATTTACCCGCTGCCAGCAGACCTGTTCAGTATCCCGACGGGTTTACAAGCACTTCCCACAGCTCTTCTTAATAGTTTTTGATTTTGTTTTTCATAGATATATAGCTGAGCGGGGTGACGTTGAAAATCATGATTTTTAACATATTTTTTTAGACCTCATTAGAATTTTTTAGAACTGTCCTTTATTTAGATCCAGAGATGTTTTACTTACAAAAAACAACTTCCTAAGACAGGGAAACATCTTCTGAGTCATTCCTTTATGGAAAATGGACAGTGTAAAAAGATAATAGATGATCATGACAAGCTTCACTCATAGATTGAAATCAGTAAACTTCTTTCAGACAACTACAGATATAAATTTCAGAAACATACCATTGATGTTTGTACAATTTCTCAGAAGTTATTTCAGCGAAGTAAATTTCTATTGTCTTTGCCTGAATAGCTCAATATACAGGTATGTGTATTTTTCAAAAACACAAACTGATAAATTAAAAAAAATAAAAAACAAAAAGAAAATGAAAAAGGCAAACAAAAAGCAGAAATATGTACATAATGTACAAGGGTTGTGATCAAGCAAAGTATCTTTTCAGGGCTTGGCCATACACCGGATAGGTGTCAAGCTACCCCTCAAGATTCTGTAATCGAAAATAACTAGGACCCAACTTTTCAGCGATTAAAAACGGCCCAAGCCATAGGTTTTGAAACTTCGTGTGTTCACCCTTTCCCTCGTGTGGTTTGTCCCACTTCAAGACGAGATCACCTACTTCAAAATTCCTATCAGAAGCAGAATTAGAATCGAACCATCTTTTAACCAATTGTTGATGTTGATCTAACTTACATTTATCCTGGGCTCTTACCTCTTCTAGCTTCATCAAAGCGTTAATTCGATTTTCCAAAGGGGGACAATCTTCTTCTTGGAATTTTTGTGACAATTGTAGTGAAGGAAGAAGAATGTGCGGTGGCAGAATTGCTTCTCTGCCATAAACAAGAAAAAAGGGGGAGTTACCTATAGCAGCTTTTGGCGTTACCCTATCAGCCCACAACGCGTTTAGCAGCGCATTGTGCCAATTTTTGTGATTTTCAACCACGGTTCTCTTGAAATTTTTAATCAAGTTCTTGTTTGTTGATTCTACCAATCCATTGCCCTGGGGGTAGTAACTAGCAGAATACTTAATCTTAATTCCTTTTTCCAAAGAGAACTCACTCATCTCAAGAGAAGAAAAGTAAGAAGCATTATCAAAAACTAAACAGTCAGGGATACTGAAACGAGTGATAATATTCGAATTTAGAAAGACAATTACCTGACTGGTGTTGACCGTTCTTAGCGCAACAACTTCAGACCATCGGGTGAAGTAGTATGTGGCTGTCACAATAAACTTGTGTTGTTGTGAGGACGGAGGGTTGATTGGACCTATGATATCAAGGCCCCACTGCTGAGAAGGAGAATCTACTGAAACAGGATGCAGAGGAAAGGCTGGTTTTTGCAACCACCCTAATGCTTTCTGACAGATGACACATTTGCGACACAAGGCATGGGTGTCTCTAAAAAGTGTGGGCTAGTAATAACCGGCTCTTAGAACTTTATGAGCAGTGGTGTCACCACCGAAATTTCCACCAGCTTCTCCTGCATGCAACTCTAGCAAGACTTTTTCTGCTTCGTCTTTTTCAAGACAACGCATCAATACGCCGTCAAAACTTTGACGAAATAGGATACCATTAACCAGATGAAAGGAGGCAGACTTTAGTCTCAAAGCTCTTCTTTTGGCGGGGTCAAGGTGACGGGGTGCTGACCCATGTTCAAGACAGAATCTTATATCATCATACCAAGGACTGACAAGGTTTTGTGCGCAACATACTAAACTTTGATCGCTTTGTCCTAGGTTTGACGTATCACTTTCTTCTTTTTGTCCTGTCGCTGAATCAACAACTAACTTGCATAACCCTTGGCCTCTCACTATCTGAGCTAGGGTAATTTCTAAGTCATACTCCTACAAAGAAGTGACCCAGTTGGCTCTCTTTTCTCCTAGCTCTTTTTGCACTAACAAGTTCCTCACGGCTGGGTAAGGGACAATGAATTTCGTCCTTGACTTCAAAAGATAGGACCGGAAATGCTTAACTGCTTTGAAAACAGCGTAGGCTTGCTGATCTACCGCTGGGTAATTAAGTTCAGCGCCTTTGAAAGAGGAGCTCATAAAGGTGATGGGTACTTCGTTTTTCTCGGCATTCTTTTGGGTTAGGACGACGGCATAGGAATGGTCAGAAGCAAAAGTGTAGAGTGTAAAGTCTTGAGAAAAATCTGGGCTCATGAGAGACGGAGCGTCTATTATGGCCTTCTTTATTGCATTAAAATCCTGATTTTCTAGGGGTCCCCAGTGATATTGTGTGTCTTTCTTGATCAAATTCTATAGAGGCCTGACCATTTCGGAGAAGAAGGGGACAAATCTCCTCACGAAGTTAATCTGGCCTAAGAAAGACTGCATAGATTTTTTGGATGTAGGAGGGGGAAGTTTTCCGATGACTTGAGTCCTTTCGGGGTCAATAATCATCCCTTCACTAGACACAATGAATCCTAGGATTTTACCTTGTTCTACTGCAAAGATGGACTTTTTGGGGTTCAGGGAGATGCCGTATTTACGACATCGCAGTAGGACGACTCGTAAGTGAGCTAGATGATCATTTTTTTTTTTAGAAAATACAGTCACATCATCTAAGTAAACTACGACGAACTGATTGATTAAGCCTCAGAAAGAAATGTCCATTGCTCTCTGAAAAGTGGCACCGGCATTAATCAATCCAAAGGGCATTTTATGATAATCATAAGTGCCCCACGGAGTACGGAAGGTAGTTTTTAGTTGGTCTGGTGGAGACATCAGGACTTGGTTGTATCCTGAAAAACCATCTAGTAAAGACAACCTCTCGGAACCAGATACCCGTTGAAGGATTTGTTCCATGGGCGGGACAAGATAGTTGTCTTTATCAGACGCTCTATTAAGGTTCCGGAAATCGACGCAGAGTCAGATTTCCCCATTTTTCTTCCAGACTGGGACGAGGTTAGAAACCCACTGAGTGTGTCTAACAGGAAAGATTATTTTATCATTAAGGAGCTTATTCAATTCTTTTTGAACGGTCGGTTCTAGTTTAGGGTGCATTTTCCTCAGTTTTTTTTGGAAGGGTAAGGTTTGGGGCTTCATCGGGATGACATGTTGTATGATATTAGGGTCGAATGTTTTAAGGTCATCATACGTCCATGCAAAGACATCTTTAAACTCTTTGAACAATTTAATGAATGCAGCTTTTTCTTGTCGAGAACATCCCAACCCTAGATTAATACACTGAGGATTTTCATTAGTTCCTAAATTCACCTTTTCATAAGACAACGAGCAACTATTGGTTTTACAATTGACCGTCTTTTTAAATTTATCTTGAAAATCATAAAACTTCTCTAATCTAATTACAGATTTTGTGATCGAGTTTACCATATCCGATGAAGATTCAGGAGTTTTCGGATCTGGTATTACCGTGAAGTCGTGCAAATTGTCATCGTGTGTATGTTCGTCTATCATCGCACCTTGAAAGGTTTCTTCCATGTGCATAAAGCTAATAATCTGCTGATCATCGTCAAATACTCTCAAGTTCGTGACGTTGTCGGGAATGGATGGCCGAAACAACAACTCAACAAAGAATGCATCTGGGAACAAGCCTTCTACAAGAAGAAGTTTGGAAGCTACATTAGCTAATAAATCTCCTTCAGAGTTATTCATCCTTGGAATGGAATTTATATTGAAAGCATAAGTTTTTTTCATTAAGTTCCATACCTCAGACTGGTAGCTTTTGAGATGTGGAGAAAGACAGTGGATATAATCTCTTACCTCTCTAACCACTATTTCAGAGTCGCCGAAGACGGTTAAATTTTGAATGTTCATATCCAAAGCTTTTCTGAGACCTTGTAGTAAAGCCTCATATTCTGCAGTATTGTTAGTACATTCAAATTTCAACCTACATGCTATCAATGTTTTGTTACCTGCCGGATTGATAATGACGCAGCCTACTCTGGCTCCTTCTTTGGACTTTGACCCGTCAAAATACAGAGACCAAATTTGATTTGCATCGGGTACATAGGATCGTTGCGTGGAAGGTGCTGGCTGCATATATGCTACAATCTCGAACTGTTGTTCTGGATTGGTGATAGGTGAAGCCTCGGCCATGAAATTACTGAAGAAGGTTTCCATCCCTTGTACTTCAGGTGAATTAACGGAAGGTGTATATGGTTCATTGGGATCATTCAAATCTGTGACCATGAACTTAAGGTAGCGTTCACGATTCACCTTTATTCGATTAGGCTTGCCATTGTCTGGAAGCCATAGATGAGACCAATCTGTTGCGAAATAACCATGCAATTGCTCCGACCAGTCCCTGCTTAAAAACAGACCATACACTTTTGGGATGTCCACAACAATTATATCAATAACTTGATGAACCTTGGGGTTAGACGATAATCTAATAAGCACATTCTTTAGTTCGCCTATAACTTTAACATTTGTCCGATCAAGTTGTATGATTTTTAAAGTTGAGGGTTCAACTTCAGCGTTTATCTTTTGGCAAACAGACCATGGCATCACATTGGATGACGCCCCTGAGTCTACCATACAATTGTGCACGTTTCTATTGAAGATCTCGAAAGTTAATAGAAAAGGAGGTACATTTTTGCGAGTACTAAGAGTAGTAGCTTGTGGCTTCTTACTCGCAGTTTCTAAAGCTACTTTATCTACATTATTTACATTATTTACATTACTTACAGGAAGGCTTCCTTTCCCTTGAGGATCGGGATTATTTTTAGTGGAAGTCTTCTGAGGGACTTTGCTTTGCACAACCTTGTTACCATTGGAATTACCATTCTTTCCATTCTTTGAAATATTTTGCAACATTTTTTGTAACAAAAATGGAAACTTCAACAACTCATAAATAGAAATGTTAGCCCTTAACTTTTTAAGATCTTCAACTACATCATAATCTAAGTTGGGGCTCACATTATTCTGTTTAGTTTCGGCTGATTTAGATTGCTTTGGAGGCGAAGCTGTAGTATTTTCGAAAGAAGGTTTATTTACTGTCTTACTCCTAGTGTTATAAGGATGAACAATCTCGAAGTTGGCTTGAAAGATGCTATCCGAGAAGTGTCCAAAAATGTTTGGAGAAGACTCTTCTTCTTGAACTGTCGCTTGTTTGACTACCTCCTCAGGAATCTCAGGAGGCATCAAGTTATCTTGGGCTTCTAGAATTGTTTGAAGGGCACATTGCAAACTTTCTAGATTTAGGCCTTCGGTGGTTGGATTAGGTCGGTTGGTAGGAAAAGGCTTCCAGAACGGGGGTTTGTAAGGCCCTTTGCTTGAAGAAGCTTCTTCAGTCGACCTTTTCAAGTCTATAACTTGATTTGACAGTTTCTGAACAACTTTACTTAAGTTTTCCAAATCAGAGTTTTCAGGTTGTGTTTTACTTTGAGTGGGTCTGGGGAGGATTTCAATCTTCTTTTTGAAAGAAGAACTAGTCTCGGTTTCGTTGCTAGAAGAGTCTTTAAGACTAAGTATGTCCTTTTCGATCTGGCTGTCCTCCTCGAAGGCTTCTAACAACGTGGCTTTCTTGGATCGTTTAACCCAAATAGCTATGCTCTGATGCAAAGCTTTAGTGTAGTAAGCTATTATAAGACTCTCAGCAGGCATAAAATCCGCAGGGATTCAGTTTTTTAGTGTCAATAATCTTTGATTAAAATATTTAACTTTTTGTTTATGGTTCATTTTTAGGCTAGAAAGATCCATGACTAGGACTTCCGGAGGTTTACCGTCTCTGAACTTTTCCAAAAAGCACGACTCAAACTTTTCCCAAGACACTATGGTATGGGGTTGTTGGGCAAAGTACCATGTGGATGCATTACCCTCAAAAGTATAAGGGAACATCCTACAGACAATGTCTTCATGTTCGACATTGTGGAGTCTTATGGCTAACATAAATTTTTTAATATGATCTTCAGCTATCTGTTTTGAGTCAGGATCAAACTTGGGAAGCCATTTCTCCGGGTGCTTAGGTAGAGGATGCTGTGCTCCAGGTACGACTACGGCATCCTGGTCCAACCAGGGTCTAGCAGGGTTGTTCTGATTTGCCATTGGGGTAGTAGGTGTGGAAGGCTGAGAAGGGGAACTGCCTTTGTCAGAGGAATCTCCTTTAGAAGAGGAAGGAGATGATGGAGGTGGTGAAGGAGGTATCCCAGATCCTCCTGCAGCAAGATTTAATTTTGGATCTGTAGGATTCACAGTGAGGTTAGTGTCACCTAATTGTTCTCTGATATCGGAGAAGTCCAAAGGTTGACCCCACAGACGGTTTGGTTGCCTCAAACGGGCTAAGGCACTATGTGTTTTAATAAGAGATTGGCGGACAATATCTTGTATGTCACCACCTGTAGGATTAGGGGTTGTTGGCTCAACTGTGATCTGCGGATCTTCGGTTGAAGTAGTTGCTGTTTGAAGGGGAATATTATCGTGTGAACGACTTCTAGTCACTATAGGTGAGTGATTAGGGAGTGGAGGAGTCTTGTGACCACCTCGTGCCATTAATTAAGTTTAGGCCCTCCTTCTAGCGCCATTTGTTGACGGGCGAAATCGATCGTCCGTCAACTGAGAGAGTGGAACCGGTCCGGGGTTGTCTAATAACCCAAGCCGTTTGGGATGAACCACCCTGACGGGTTTAGCGGCTCCGTTAGCCGATCTAAGGTACTAAATAAAACAAAAAGAAAACTAATCTACAATAACTAATCTAACTAAAAACTAATAAACTAAACTAATCTAACTAACTCTAACTATTAAACAAACTAAACTAAACTAATTACTAAAACAAACTAAACTAATCTAACTATCGTATATATATAATCTACTAACTAATACTATACTAACTCTAACTAATTAACTGTCTAACTACCAACTGAAATATAACTTATTCACAAAATGTACAATATCCACGATTTACAGATTTAAATAAAACCTGAAAAAATAATTTATATTCTTCCCTAAGACAGAGAGAGATATTTTTTGTTGATTTTATAATTTTATGAACAGAAATAAAACAGAAAGATAACTAAACTAAAACACTAATCTAAACTAAAAAATATATCTAAATAAAATACTAATAAATGTACTAAACAAATAAATAACAAACTGACCTGGAAATGCTCCAGATTTGTCCTGTGTACGGTGGGTGTCTTAGCAGATCGGAGGGAGGAAACCTGCACCGAATTATCCAGGAGCTTCTCGTAAACGATAGTTGCGATGCTCTTCAAGTGTGTTTACAGGACAAACATGACATAAAAATCACAACAATCATATGATTTATAAATCTCTACAATTAGATAAAACCGTATGCAAAGACTTATACAAAATAATTCAATTGATGAAGAAGAGAAATCCGTCATTCATAATCTGAATCAAGTAATTGTTGTGTTTTTTAAATTAGTGAAAGAAATCAGGCATATATCACATTAATTCAATCATATCACTTTGCAAAAGACTATGATAGCTAAAGTAGTCACTAATCAAATGCAAATTGATAAGCATAAACATGAAACAAAAGATTGATATTATGAAAGCGAAAGCTGTAGCAGAACATCAACTTCTGTTTCAGTTTGTATTAAAAATCCATAGCCTGGTTCTCCCACAAGTGAGGATGATCCTTATTACAAAAATAATAAGTATTTATAAGTTTTTCCACAGGGTAAAACCTCCCTGTGGAAGTTATCAAACTGTTTACATAAAATCTGGGAGGATATCCCAAGTTTAACTAAACTAGGAAACTACAATAAAACTAAACACACAAATATCCCCTAGACTGTCCAACAAGTCCCAGGCAATTCGAATTCACCTGAAAAGGGTAAAAAATAGACAAGTTAGAAGGATCTTTTATTAATAAAATGATAAAAACTAATTCTATAGACTAGCTACAGAATCATGTGATTCTGTAGTTGGTCTAAATAAGACAGAGAATCAACATTAAAATCAACTGAAAATCTTTTAATGAATTAAATTCAATTAACATCCAACAACTTATTTGAAAACAAATCATTTAATTTGAAATTATTATACCATTTGAAATCAAACAGGATCAAAAATCATTAAACCGAATATAGAGATAGGAATACTCTGTTTCTTTTGTTACCACAAAGTCGGGTCAACAGAATCATAATCGAACTGTTGTAAGATCATTTCATATCCAATTAAAACCGATATGATCAAACAAATTGCAGGCAATCGTTATACTGCTTCAACAGGAAGAGATACAATCGAATTCAAACAAAATCTTTTTCCAACCGTTATAGCTGTAACGACATAGCAAACAATTCATATCTTAAGCAAAATAAACCAACATTGGCGCGTAACTATCCATAAACGAAATGGAAATGAGATCAATCAGTTGGTAACAGAGTTCATAAGAATTGGTCGATCGTTTGCTATTGCAAATTGGGGCAAACAAACTTGATTAGCATTGAACGAAATCGTTCAATTCAAAATAACCGAAATTAACATATATACCAATCGTCGATTTGGATTTAACCAACTCATTTTACAAATCAAAATCAAATAGAGCATTCATTTATGATACAAATCTAACTCATGGAAATGATCGAACTAACAACAATCCAATCAAACGAATCAATTGGCTGGGGTTTAGCCTAGTTATCATGAATCAAATCCATTCCATGATTCAAACATATTTGCACAGGCTTAATGAGCACCTTGTTTTTACAAAAACAGAGTCGTTCTTTCCAAATTAAATTAAACAGAGTGGTATTCCCGATTTGGAAAATCATATGACACAACATATCGTAACAACTTACTAAAATCGTTTACCAATCACAACACATGAATCATAACGAGATCGAATCCAAGCATAATCGTATTCAAAATTGAGCATGAAAACTTCCTATTCGGAGTGGATACAAAACGAATTGAATTGAAAACAAACCATTAATTTTGTTACTTCAATCAGACAAACTTAGCAAATCAAATCCAAACGAAAACCATTCAAATCCAATAAAAATCTATGAGCAAATCGTATATCAAATCGAAATTCCTTTTATTTTTAGAAAAACGAAACAATGTACAGGATGATCACCGAATAACAGAGGCATTTGAATGAGAGACTGAGCTATTTAAAAACAGAATTCAAATCATTATATTAACCTTGATCATTCACAAAACAAAAAACGATATCAAATTTTCATACCTGTATAGCAACGCGACGGTTTGATTATGCCAATTTGGAGTTGACAACGACTGTGGCTGATTCAATGTTTTTGAAAAGGATGGAGCCAATTGTCTTTTTCTTCTTATCAGTTGCTTGGAGCTGGTCTCTTTGGCTGGTCAAGATTGCAATTTGGTCTTCCAGCGATTGAATTTTCGATTGGAGTATAGGAACGTCAATGTAGTATCGTTCCAGCCATAAATCACATTGGTCACAGGAAGACTGTGTGGGGTTTGAAAGAGCAGGCGAGGGTTTCGTTATATGGCTGAGGGTTTCGTTAGGCAATTTAATCCCCGAGTAATTGGGATTATTCCTTAGGAGAGGGGGAAGATTCGACATGAAATCATAAGGTGGTTCAGGGAATAAGCCCTGTGAGTAGGGATACTCACTGGCTAGAAAACGTTCTACGTCAGAATCAGAATCCTCACTTAGGACGATAGGGTCTCGCTTAGCAGAGGGTTTAGACTTATTTCTATCCATTCTCAAAATGAGCCGGGCATTCCTTTTTCCTTTGACATTAGCAGTAGGGTTTGCCTTGGGATTTTTGCTCAGGTTTCTTAATAGCCTTGGCCTTCTCAGTTTCAACGTCTGGTAAATCAATAGGAGGGTCGACTGAAGGCTTAGGAGCAAGAAATAGGATATGGAAGGGCATAGGCAGCTCGGCCTTGGCTTCACTCACTACAAGTTTGTCAACCTGGACAGGGTCTGTGTCATCGGAACCATTACGAGTGATGAAAGCTCTCCAACTATCACCATGTAAACTCAAGTGATAAACAATGATAAGCTTAATAAGTCCATGGTGGAACAGGCTGCTATCAGCCTTCTTCCTTTTAAACTTTTTCGACATTTTATATAGGCTTCGATGAAAGTAAAAGGGCATATTCAACGAGTATCCCATAAAACTCATTATCAAACGCAGGTGGTAGAGGAATATGAGTCCATATCGACCTTCACAGGTCACGAACTGTTTGACTACCATCAAAGTATCATGCCATCGTGGTTTAAGTGCAGATATGGGCATACCTCTGTCACAAGAAGTGACTTTTCATGAGAGGAACATCAGTGTCCATGGCACCTCCTCGACCTTACAATTCTTAAACCAACGCTGTCCTGTGGCAGGCAACCCTGTGGCAGAGCTGATAAATTTCTCATCAATTTCCAACTGTATGTCGCCCACCTTGGCTCTACAACCATCGAAAGTCATGGCAAACTGTCGTGCTACACAGAGATTAAAACCCTCAAATCATTGCACGAAGGTAAGCCAACCGTTCTCCTCCAAGTCTTTGTGGGCATTGTCAAACATTAACAAGGCTTGGTTATCGTTTGGCTCGATTTGCACGACTGGTGCCATGGAGCCGAGCACATGGTAATCTGAGGGTTTGGGTCATAGAAAACAGGAGCAGAGTGCACGAAAGTTATCCGAGCTAACAGAGGTAAGTGGGGAAATGGATAGGCATAAATGCCATTGTGCGAAGGTGGTGGAGCTTATCTCTGCCATGCAAAATAGTAATTGCCAAAGTACAACCGCCAATTTTCATAGCTGTTCAACCCACTATTCTATAGTTCAACAATCATATCAATTGGCCGACCAAAGAAAACAATGATGAGTGTATAAACCAACGCGCAATCAACGTTCTACCAAAGTTTTGAACGATCAATATTCAATTTGAAATCAATAATAAATGTTCATCCATGCGCCAACGTATTTTAACAGCTCATATCAATAGTTTAACCATTGTGCCAATGGGTATTCATATAACCAACATACCAATAGTTATGAAAACATAAACATAGGCGTTATATTAAAAAGATATATATGAAAGACTTAACCATAACACCCATGTATCTTATGAAACCAAAAGGTCAAGTAGATAAAAATGCCAATCCAAATGTCAATGCATTATAAACTCAATGATACCAAGTCACACAATCAATACAAGAATGTCCAATGAGTATAGTCCAATGAGTAATGATAAGTGAAATGTAAGCGCAATAGGCATATCGACAAAAAGATAATGACAATTCAGACAATGATTTTAATGTGTCTTCGAAAGACCAATGTTTTCACGCTTACAATCGTGAAAAAAAAACGAAAATAAGTGTGTAAAAGGCGCCAAGAATAAAAATGTCGTTCATTTGAAAATTGCGACGAAAAATCGATGTTTGCAAAACATTGGTGTAGGCAGCTTACAAGACAATGGAAAAATGTGATTTGGCTGCCAACAAGTTTTCGTCAATATTTATTCATTTTTGTTTCAGGTTCTACATTAATGTATATACAATGTATATGTGTCATAGTTGTGATGAAAAATCCCTCTTTTTCGTTGATTTCTTAATCAACACCATAAAAATACTAGAGGCGGGCAATAATGACATGTGAATGTGGCCAAGGTTGAAAGTTTTTCAAACTGTTTCTGTATGCATTGAAATTTGACATGGATAGAATATTCACATGCATTAATGATATGGGAGGGTTTCTGGACTCAAATTTGACTCAAGCACCCACTTTCTTCCATCATCAATTCATCATGTAAAGCATAAACCCTGATTTTCTTTCAAAGTACACAATTTCTAGTAGATATGTTAATGATTCCAAATTT